>CM076570.1:259674309-259951164 GCA_034641835.2 Pinus albicaulis
ACACAGTGTCTCAGGATGTATTAAGACAATTATGTATATTTTTTGAGTTTTGTGTGACACACTCTGTGTAAACATTTCGACACACATATATATATATATACATATGACTATTTGGATGGATCTTTCTTTACATGTGATGATGTTTTCTATATGTCATGCAAGTGTCTAATACAGATGTAATCTAATGTATCAGTTACATAACAAACGACCCAGTGCGAAATGTATTCACACAATGTATCTAATCACACATTTCATTTTTACGCAAGCTTAAAAGCACACATGAACACACACATATGTAAACTATGCTTGAAACGGGGAAAACGGGCATGCCCCCCAGCATGATGTCTCAATTCGAGGTGCATGCCCCCCAAGCTTCAGTCCATTGAAAATGGAGTGAAGGTTCAAAACAGAAAGTCGAATTGAACATGCTCGTGTTTCATTATTTTAACGAGGTTGACACACTTAAAAGAACTATCCTCAAACAGCTTGTTTCATTGTTTTTAGGAGCTTGACACAAGTCAAGGAACTATGCTCCGAGATCCTAGTTTTATTTTTTAAAGAGCTTGACCCAGGAAGGAAACCATGCTCCAACCGACTTACATCAAAGTGAACAAGAAGGCGGTGCTTCCAAGAGTTCCACTCCTGATGGAAGGGAAACATCCTGGAAGTCAGGACCCAATGCCCCCAGTACATTATGCACAACGGCATCATCACTGAGCACAGGCACGGGGTAAGTGGCCACATAGTTGACCTGCGGTGGGGCAGATACAACAGGTGGATAAAAACCAGGAGGGGGTGATGGCGGACCAGTTGCCACAGTAGGACCAAAGAACGACAGTTGATCAATGGTCACGATCCGTCTTTCATGTGGAAAGCACATCACGCGAAAGAGGGAGGAGACAAGTGCTCCCATGGCATAAGTGTAATCGTGCCCCAACAACAGATGGAAATCCAAAGGGCCTGGAATGACCATCACATTCATATGGACGGTTTTACCTCCCAAAGTAACAGGTAACCTTGGAAGGATCCCCAACGGTTGACTCGTTCTTCTATTGAATGTCAACAGATTCTGCGTAACTGGCGCAAGCGGTGGCGAACCAAAAGCTTGCCAGGTAGTTGATGACAGAATACTAACAGAGGCACCTTCGTCTATAATGGTGCTGGGTACAACCAGACCAAGAGCCTGAACTGTGATCTCGAAAGGCACATAAGATGGAAGGCGAAATCCTGCAAATTGATTCCAATCAAAGGAAGCGACCAAACTACTCGGAGGGGCTACCATCGACAAGCGAAGGTCTTCCCCTGATGTTACGGAAGCAGAAGCCTCCTCCATGACCTCCATCTCGAAGGTGGGAGGAATATCCTCCGTAGCCTCCATCTTGGGAGGCGGAAGAGGAGCCTCTTGAAGTACAGGGACAGGAGAATCTTTCTCCAAGTCTGAAGAATCTGAAGAAACCAGAAGCACATGAGGGTTATGAGATCCACTCTCGACAGAAAATACCTGGTGCACCGCGGACGGGGCCAGTTCAACCGATCCTACGACCAATGGTTGGTCCGGGACGGATTCGTGAATTTGAATTTCTGGGGGAGTGGGATCGACCAAGGATGACTCTTGACCCATCGTAAGATCAACTGACGAAGAACTTAAAGAAAGCCGATTGTAACCAGGTGGAAGGCGTGGTGTAGAACCGGCTGGGTTGTCCAAGACTTTCTTGGCTTCATCCATATAAGGACAAAGGTGAATGGCATGGTGCCCTTCACACAACTTACAGGGATTGGTGATCTTACCCTGCTTCTTAGAGTTCTTATCAACAACAGCTGAAGACGTGCCCCCAACTTGACTCCCGGAAGCCAAAGGCAACGGTGGGCGGCCGTTGGACCATATTTCGAGCACCTTGGGAATGCCAGGGCAGTCTCGAAGCAAATGGTCTCCCGTGCACAACATGCACGGGAACTTGACTTTCCGGGGAGGGTTGGAAGGACTATCAAGAGGAGATATCTCGGAGGCAGTAGCCGTACATTTAGCCTCTCGCTTATCAGACTTCTTCTTCTTTGTCTTCTTCTTCTTCTTCTTAGCCACCTGGTTACTTGAATCCAGACTTTCACCAGGCGAAGTAGAAGAGGAGGACGCAGAAACAGGCGAAGAAGGGGAGAGGTCCACCCTGGAATCAACATGAGGTTGTTCAGGTGGAGGAACTGATTGAACAGTAGTGGAGACATTCGGGACAACAGAGGTTGAGAACAACCAAACAGGCAACCCAACAGTTAACCCGGGAAGGGACAACGTCGCCATGTAAGGAGCACCAACATTTCCAAAAGGAGGAAAATGACCAGGATTCCCTTCTGAAGGGATTCCTTGGTTGGTAAACTCTGAAAAAGTTGCCATCAAAACTCAAAACCACACACGGGCTGAAAAAAGAGTTTAAGACACACGATCAAACGGCCAACAAGCAATGTCTAAATAGGTGTGAAATCGTGGGCGATTAATTTTACCACATTGGAAAATAAGAAGTTCTACCGTTTCATATTTTAAGAGTCGAGAAACGATAAAAAGATGACTCTATCTCTTTCAGAGTTGACACAAGCGTGAAAGGACAAGCGCTTGACGGTCTTTTCAAGTTTAAGGAGTCAGAAAAGACCAAATGACTGCTCAGGAAAAAACTAGGCACAAAGGGTGTACCAAATATCCGTGAACGGCAATATACACCTTGGTTTCAAAAATGAAACAGAAATCGACCAAGGACTTTCCGTACGTGCAGGTAGTCTCCCCGAATGCTGTGTTCGGTGTATCACGGGTATAGGGCGGCAGACTCGGCTTCCTGTGGATAAAGGATTGAAAACCTATAGGGGTCTCCCTTTATATACGCGACGGTACGGGGAGCGCAAGTCCGTACTAGCGCCGTCTAAAGCCAACAGGCGAACGACAGCTGCTAGGTTTAACGACGCCGGAACACGTCTCTAGCCTAGACCTTCTAAATATGTTTCGTTAAGTTCCAATGTTGCCTTAGGTTAATTGAATAAATTTTACAGTTGATCTTCAATTAAGTTTCAATTTCCAGGCCCTATCGTATGTAGTGTCTCGAAAGACTCCTAAATGAAAGCTATATGCCACAGTGCAACATTTCGTTCGATGAAAACTAGTTAAATAAGAGTTGAGAGCTTTTATGCAAACGAAATGAACGGAATACAAACAACAATGTCTCTAATGCCACTAATGCAATTGAACACTTTTCATTCAAACACTAATCACTAGCGATATGGAAAGGATCACAATTTGCACTAATTAATCAAAACAAAAGAGATTTTTTTTGGTTTTCAATGTTTAATGGCTAATGTGCACTGAAAACAAAAGGAACAATTTGAGAGATGATATTCAAGAGAGCGAAACAAACAAAATTCACTCAATAATGCAATCAATCAGGTACCCCAAATCGACCCAAAGTCTCTCAAAGCAAAGAAAGACTCAAGAGCTTCCGATGGACCGTGTGATCTAGGTCCAAAGCAAGGCAAACGAATTCCGAATGAAGGAAAGGACAATCACCCAAAAAACGCAACAAAACAATCAAATACTGTTAAGAGAGCGTGGAGAATCAATCAACAAGTTGACAGGACAATCAAGACACCTAAATTCCCGAGGAGGGCTCGATACACTAAGCCACTAGATGCCCTAGGGCTCAAAACGTGAAATCGGTAGATAGAAGCAAACAACCCAAGGACAGAGGTGAATTCCAGCCAAAAAAGACTCCAACAGACTCAGACAGTCAGAAAATCAAGAAGAAAAGTATTGATCAGATCCAAAGAGCCAAAAAATGAAGAAACTCAAAAAACTCACAGGGGTGGCGCGACTGTGAGCTGGAAACTAGCGCCAGAAGCCAATTGGCGCGGGCTAGACAAGGGCAACACGCGCCAAGTGGCGCGACTGTCGGGTTAAAAACCGCGCCAGTCGAGTTTCTCAACAAAAATTAAAAACAAACTACTTCCAGAAGCAGACCAATACAAGCTAAGCAAACCAAGCAGCTAAAATAATGAAAGAATCCGACCCAGAAGTTTCATCAAGCAAGGAGAAACAATCAAAGCGAAACAATCATAAACGAGTCAAGGAAAACCGGACGCTCCCCAGCGGAGTCGCCAATTTGTTGAGGAGGTAAATCCCCTCTGCGGACAGAGGCGATCCCTACTAGCCCAGCAGGGGTCTAGCAACAAACAAACAATGCTATGACGCAAGCTCCTAGTTACGAATGAAAGACTTGGAATAGAAGCCTACCTGGATTCCAACGCTATGATCCGAAGAAGAGATGTCCCCGTCCTTCAGCCCTGGCAGATCACAATCCTTCCACGATCTCCGCGGATGAACACCTGCACATAGAAGAAACGAACAGATACAAGCATAGGAACCAGCATACGTAACTAAACATCGGTCAGAAAAGATATTACTCGCATTAACATGATGGAAAACGGAGTGGAACCATAATCATAGTCATCTATTAAATAATAAAAGAATAGAGGTTACAACCAAGTTCTGACGTCGCAGCCTCCTTCGAACGGGTCTCCGGTCGTCCACGTCTCGCAAAGCTCGCCAAGGAAAGGGAAAACCTCTCCAGAGTCTCGTAACAATGGTCTCCTTACTTGAATGGGCCTTAAGGGAAAGAAGGGATTTTTTATAGCACAAAGGCACTTGGGAATAGGGAGATGCAAAGCTTCAGCACTTCAAGACTAGCTTGCCATGGATT
Source organism: Pinus albicaulis (assembly GCA_034641835.2). Taxonomy (NCBI): domain Eukaryota; kingdom Viridiplantae; phylum Streptophyta; class Pinopsida; order Pinales; family Pinaceae; genus Pinus; species Pinus albicaulis. The sequence continues at coordinate 259,679,040 of CM076570.1, forward strand.
TGAGCATGCTTTTATAGATGGGGAAGGAGGGAGTTGGGATCCCTATTATTATGGGATTGGCCCTATCAACAAGGAAGGTTCCATGGAAGGTGGCAAAACCACTTCCCTTCCATAGAACTCCCGCAGCCAAACCTCCCAACTCAAGATAGGCAATGGTTTGTGAGTTTGTTTGAACTCAACTTCCGCCATCCATATTTAAAAAACAATCCCTAAAATGGGTGGCGCGATTGCTGCTCTATGACAGAGCGCCAAGTGGCGCGACCTCTTTACAGGATTTCCCTGATTGGCGCGAGCACTGAACTGTCTACCCGCGCCAATGCAAAAAGAGCTGTTTTTCATGAGTTTTGCAAGGAGATGTCTCAAGGGAAAATAAAGCTCATGCTCAGAGGGATGCATTGATGATATTTTCAAGGCATGACAATGTTCACAGGTCACGGAATGGGTCCTCCATTGTGCGGGATGGGGAATGGTAAGGACGGTGACAAATTACTGTGTAACACACCCATACTCCTACAATCATGGCAGGAAAACAAGCACCACTGAAATAAAGCTCATACTCAGAGGGATGCATTGATGATGTTTTCAAAGCATGACAATGTTCACAGGTCACATAATGGGTCCTCCATTGTGCGGGACGGGGAATGGTAGGGACGGTGACAAATTACTGTGTAACAGATGCCCCCTAAAGCATGAGGCACGAGAGAGAGAGGGGTGAAATGCTTTACGAGAACATGTCCAACTGAAGGCCCGCCGTCGGAAAACCTGCACAGAAAGATACAACTGATATCTCAAGTACATGATGTATATATATGGTATGGGCGCAGCCATCCGAAACAGAGTATGCTATAATCCGGATCTAGGGTATGGGCGCAGCCATCCAACTAAGATCAAACAAATAGACTCAGGTATGGTCGCAGCCATCCAATCAGTGAGTCATGTACATAATGATAATAATCCACAATCGCAGCCTGGATTACAATAGACACAATCCAGGGTCTTGCGCTCCATCTCGACCCAAACAAGTACAAGTTCGAGCATGTGAGTATGTGAGCTGATGTCGAACATGCAAGAACATCGTCTGATTACCAGCCAATGATGAAAGCTGTTAATAGACGCGAGAGAAACCACTAATAATGACAATGGTCCTCAAGGTACTACAGGTACAATCTACGGCGTGTGAATAAATGAGTTGACGTCGAACACCCGCAGAATCATTCGATCGGAAGTCAATGATGTAAACTTCACGTCGAATGCGACGAACCTGCCATTGAGGCATGCAGGCTCCAAGGTACCATCGGGAGTCTCTAGACCAACTTCCTGGATAATGAGTTGAAGTCGACAGGAAGTGACCTTGATCGAAGGTGGGCCATAATGATTCCCACATCATCGACACGAGATAGAGGAACATAATGTTTTGTTGTGAATCAGGATCATATGAGAAACAGAGGAAGGTTGATATTTGCAGAGGCCAACTTCTCTTGAACACATAAACGGCACGACAATGGATTTGGCAGTATTTGACATCAACGGATCAGAGGTCATGGCGACGAGGCAGTGAACAGATGAGAGGTCAAAAGAGATTACCCAAACCCATGGAGGCAAAGTGAAACAGCGAGATGAGATGTCCCCAACCCGACACGAATGCAGACAAGTGCCATGTTCAAGAGCGACATACTGCTGATGACAACGACGATGGTTCCATTTTTCCCCCACCATTTCTGGCGAGTACCCCAATTATTTTTGATAACAAGCTTGAAGGGGATAGCATATGCTTGTGATATAAGTCTGCCCTTCGGGCGAATCCATCCTAGTGCATTTAACGAGTCCTAGGAAGGAGGAACTTGGAGAACGTCATTTCGACTAGATCCGATGTCATCAGGGTTTAACGAGTCTGACAAAGGAAGAACTCGGCGTCTTTTCATGTTTAGAGAGTTTGAAAAGACAACGAAAAAGAAAACTCCACAGGTCCCTTTTCGAAAATAGTTCCCCAGATCCGAAAAGGTAGAAAACAATATCCGGGAAAACCTCCTAGTCGCGATAGGCTAGGCTATTCCTTTTTCGTAATCAATCCATCCCAGCCCGAAAAAGGGTTAAACTTATACTGGGTGGATGTCGATTCGTGTCCATTTTAACGAGATCGAAACGACAAGGGCCTCGATGATCTTTTCATATTTAGAGAGTCAGAAAAGAGCTGAAAGATGACTCCAGAGTGACTTTTTCGTGTATTTACCGAGTCCGAAAAAGTATAAAATATAACTCGTTTCCACCTTTTAAGTCGCAAAAACCTGCTGCTGCACATACCAAGCAAGCGTAAAATCCATTTTCGACATAATACATGCAAATATTTGACAAAAATAACTTTTTAAGCTCATTTAACGTGAAAAAGTTATAAATATGTCTAATTGGTAAAAATGAAATTACTTTTTACTATTTACCTTGTGGAAAGCAACAGTGGTCCATTTGGAGCAGAATCTTCTGACGGTGATTGCGACCAATCCAGGCAACCATTCAGCGTCTCGTCTGTCACAGGTAAGAGGCGCTCCTTTTCTCTTCATTTCCATACATTTTTTAATGATTTCCCTTCATAAATCCGTTCTGTAAGGGCACTTTTAAAATTTTAGGGCCGGGCCCAGTGGCGCGGGTATCGGGCACGGACCCGCGCCACTGAGCTCTTTTTACCAAAAGGCCCGCGCCACCTGGCGCGACTGTTAGCAAAACAGTCGTGCCAGCGGCGGAACCCAAAATTTCGCCTAAAATTCCGATATTTACACCAAATTCCTTGAAATTTGAAGCTCACCAAAGATCTAATCAGGGGCTTTTGACCATGTGAATGCAGATAAACACTCAAAATGGAAATTGAATGGAAGGAACGAGAGCACGGAGATGAGGATGAAGAGGCCATGCAAAGCCAAGCTTGCATGAACGCTCTGAGAGACTGCGGATTGAAAAAGTTCTTCCTCACGCCATGTTTACGAGCTCAGCCCGAGCTTCTCCAATATCTAATTAGCATCTGGGATGAAAATGACCAAGTATTCAGATTACGAGACCAGGTGCTGGAATTGGAGGTCACTGACATTTATTTCATTACTGGATTGTCCCGCAGAGGTCCAATCCCTGTACTGACTGGGAGCAGACCATCAGGGGAAAAGATGGAAGAAGTAATGGCACGGGTGTGCCCAGGGGCACAGACAGGATCAGGAAGCAAGAAGGTATACATCTCCACCATCCCTGATCTAGCACTGAGAGTAGTACTCCATACCATTACGCGGGCTGCTGGATCGCAGGCACCGCATGAGGCTACAAAGACTCAACTCTTACTGGCCTCAGAATGCATGGGTCCCCGACTGTATGATTGGGCAACAGCTGTGACCATCAATATGAAAAGGCAGCTCACAAAGTGCAAACAGGGGAAACTGAAGCAGTTTGGGTAGGGTTCCATCTTGGTATCGTTCATTCTGGAACGCATACCAACCTTCCAGGGCCAAGAGGCCCATGTGGCGAGTCCGATACCACGAGAGCCGAGAATGGCTCGCTGGGCAGCACTGATGCCCAGATCTGGAGGTGGCCAACAGATGTCCTGGAGGCCAGAGTTCTTTAGGTGGCTACGGCGCCAGCTAATCGTCGTGGAAGATTGGCCCTACTCGGGAACTAACTTTACAGGGGACCCAGATCTCCCACTACCAGAAGGAGACGACTGGGATGAAGAGCTGGGTAAGACCTCATATTTTTGATTTTATGTTTATATGTTTTTTTTTTTGTTAATACACACTTGTCTAAACACAATTATATATGCATGCAGATGTAGGACCTGAGAGACCAGCCGGGATGTCTCCTATCTCCCGGAGGACACAACTCGCCCCTGAGATCCAGGGGGAAGGCACCGGAGGAGAGGCACTGGTCCAGAACCTCGAGGGGATTTCCCATGGGATCCCAGACTATGCCCGGCTGTCAGACGTACCGATGGAGTACCAGCGCCATACGGTGGGAGTTCCAAACCGGCTCCACCGAATCCTGAGGCGGCTAGTGCGTGCAGTGACGTGCTATCATGAGCACCATGCGGATTAGTCTCTAGGATTTATGCCACACCTATTTTTTGAGAGACACAGTGTCTCAGGATGTATTAAGACAATTATGTATATTTTTTGAGTTTTATGTGACACACTCTTATGTAAACATTTCGATATCTATATATATGCATATCTATTTCTGGATGAGTCTTCTTTACATGTGATGATGATTTATAAATTACGCAAATGTCTGTCTAATACCAAATTTGCTACTGCATCTGTTAATGTATTCAAATGCCTGGGTATATGATGATATGTAATGTAGTCAAAATTCCTTTCCAGTAATCGAATACGCAAATACAGTCGTAAGATGGACGGGTTTCTTACCGAATAATGTCCGTTCAGTTGTAACACTACAAGTTGTGAATCTAGGTACACGAGCAATTCACGGATACCAAGGTTTACTGCCTCGGTTAATAATTCCAATACGGCGCTATATTCCGCGATGTTGTTCGTGGTACGTCCTAAACACACACCTTGCAGGTCAATCAACTCACCAGCAGGATCGTAGATTACCCAGGCTGCGGAAGACAGATTCCTGGTACTGCGGGAGGCACCATCCGCGAAACCAACAAAAGGATGAATAGACATCTGCACAACCAGGAAGACCCGATCAGCAGAAAGATGTTTACAAAGCACACCACAGCATGCACACAAATGACAATCACACACCTATGTACACACACCACACCAAGAAATCATTTCAGGCGTAGTACTTCTTAAGGTACAGCCCATTTCTGGGCTGCGCCAATGGAACTCCTTCGTAATCTATAAGCTCGTAGGCCCCATTTTTTAAAACTCGTTTTACTATATAAGGCCCGTGCCACATGGGCTGGAGCTTCCCGGCACCAAGCTTGTCATGTGCCTGATCGTATAAGAGGACTAGGTCTCCTTCGATGAAAGAACGGGGAGAAACAGATTGATCAAAATGAGATTTGACCCTCTTCTTTTGTGCTTCGATGATCAAAGCAGCTAGACGACGGGTTTCATCCAACCGTTCGAGATAGAGAAGACGCTCTTCCTCAGGAGAAGTATCCGGTAAGAGCTCCACAGCTAATTTGAGCGAAGGAATTTCACATTCAACCGGCAAAGTAGCTTCCAGACCGTACACCAGTTGGAATGGTGTGAATCCGGTTGCACTTTTAGCAGATGTTTGGTACGCCCAGAGAGCTGAGAACAGTTGGAGATGCCAAGTGGATTTATGAATCCCAACTGTTCGCTGAAGCATAGTGACCAAAACCTTGTTCACCGCTTCAACCTGACCATTCGCTTGAGGGTAGTATGGTGTTGAGCTGTCGTGACGCAGGCCCAATGCAGCTGTCAGCTCCGCCATCATGTAATCGCGGAAATGAGTACCGTGATCAGTGACGATAGCTTGAGGAACCCCGAATCGTGCGATAACATGGTTGAATAAAAATGAAGCAGCCGTTTTCCCGTCAGCAGCTAGTGTAGGCATCGCCTCGGCCCACTTAGTGAAGTAGTCGACGGCGACAATGATATACGCATGCCCCCCGGCCGAGTGAGGGTTACACGTCATAAAATCCACGCCCCATTTCGCAAAAGGGCCGATGGTAATAACGGGATGCAAAGGCAATGGCGGCGCGCGCATCTTGCGCTGAAAAATCTGGCACGGATGGCATTTACGGACTGCAGTGATACAATCCTTGAATATGGAAGGCCAGAAATAACCTGCCCGCAGAATCTTCTGTGCAGTAGCATACCCGGACATGTGTCCGCCACAGGCGCCACTGTGGCAGTCATTCAAGACTTTCTCAGCCTCTTCCAAGGTAAGTCATCGTCGGAGCACCGAATCTACTCCAATACGATATAAGGTATCTCCTACGATACGGTAGGGTTGGGACTGGTGCCGAATCCGACGGCGGGCAGTTTTATCCAACTCAGACCGAAATGTCGCGGTCTGAAGATACACTATGATGTCACCGTACCAAGGATCACGAGTATCGATAAGAAACAGTGTTTCGTCCGGTATATGATCTTCGGAGTGTTCAGGAAGAGAGTCTGTAGGGAGAGAACATATCAAATCCGCGAAGACCAGTGATTTAGTTGACTTGGCGGTGGTGAACTCCAAGTCAAACTCCTGCAGGATGACGATCCATTTGGAGTACTTGCCCCCCAGCAATTGTCTAGAAAGAATATATGTCATGGGGTTGCAGTCTGAAACCACTGTTATCGTGCGCAATAGGATGTAATGGCGAAAGCGTTGTACGGCGTGTACGGCTGCTAAGGCCAACTTCTCGACATGTGCATAATGCGTTTCCAGGTCGAGAAGGTTCCGAGAGAGGTAATAAACAACATGTTCATCACCGTTCTCGTCATCCTGCACCAAGACCATGGCGATGGTGCTTAATGCGGCGGCTAGATACAAAGTAAAGTCGCGGTGGTAGTCCGGAGGACGAAGCAACGGAGCATTGACCAGCAATGTCTTCAGCTTCTCAAAGGATTCTTGGGCAATTTCGTCCCAATGAAAGGGAACATTCTGCTTTAACAAACGAGTGAATCCTTTGGCCACCTCGGCATAATTCGGGATAAAGCGCCTAAGAAAATTCGCTTTCCCTTGCAGACTCTGTAACTGATACAGGGAGGAGGGTGATGGGAGATTTACGATGGCCTCGACCTTTAGAGGGTCAAGGCGAATTCCATCTTTCGAGACTATAAAGCCTAAAAGACGGCCAGAATCAACGCAGAAGACGCACTTATGAGGATTGAGCCTGATATTGTAGCGTCTGCAACGAAGAAATATCTGGCGAAGATGCTCAGGATGGTCCTCTTGCTTACCCGAATGGGCTGGCAAGTCGTCCAGATAAGGCTGGACAATATGGCGAATGTCATGAAAAGCGTAGGACATCGCACGCTGAAACGTGGCGCCAGCGTTCTTTAAGCCGAACGGGAGTTTTTTGTATGCGAAAGTGCCCCACGGACAGATGAATGTGGTCTTATGTTGATCCTCAGGTGCGATATTGATTTGGTTATAACCTGAGAAACCGTCCATTAAGGAATAGACCTCACTCCCGGCACATTCGTCGATGATCTGGTCGATAAACGGAGTGGGATAATTATCCTTTGGACAGGCGCGATTGATGTCGCGATAATCCACACAGACTCGAATTGTACCCTGCTTTTTATCGACAGGGACAATATTGGACACCCATTCTGTAAGGGGGATAGGATAAATAAACCCCGCGTTCAGAAGTTTTTCAACTTCTGCCTTGATAGCGGCGGCTTTCCGAGGATGCATGGGACGCAAGCGTTGGCGCACGGGTTTCGCACCCGGATAGGTTGGAATCTCGTGCACGACAATACTAGGATCAATTCCCGGCATTTCCTCGTAGGACCATGCAAAAACATCTCTGAATTCTTTGAAAAGCTCAGTATAGACTTGAATCTCCTCGGGAGAACAAGTCACACCCACATGAATGTTCTCAACAATCCCCGGTTTAACGGAGATGTTGATTGGAACAGTTTGAGTAATGTTACTCAGATTACCCTCCGAAAAGACCTCATGTGTCAAGATCGGTGTTTGAAGAGGAGGGGAAGGAACCTGAGTAGCATAACGCTCCAGACAATCAGTCATTGCCCCCAAGCTGGGCATAAACGAGGAGCGATGATGTCCATCGCCCCAGGGCAGCTCCTCAAGAGACATAGTTTCAATGATAGCCTCATCTGAAGGAAAATTCTCTCTAAGAGGATCAGGTGAATCAGCCTGACCAAGCCAGGGGGATTGTGAGTAGACGTCGAGAGCCATGCTCATCGGAGCATGCTGAGGAGGTGGAGGGTCCGATGCGGCAACAATCTCACAATAGCTGATCTCTACTGGCGTTAAAGGCATGGATTCTCCAAACTCATATACCTGCTCAGGTGTAGGAATAAGCCAGGGGTCATCAGTCCTGGACAACATGTTGACTTGAGCGGTATTCGGTGGCGGTGCGGGGAATATACCCATGAGGACTGGGTCTTTGAAAAGACCAGGTCCTATGCTGTCTGGGGAATTCGGAATTTGATCCACGTATGGCACGTTGTTCTCAGAGCTAGAGGTAAAAAATGACAACTGATCTACCGTGACAATCTTGCCCTCGTGAGGGAACTTAATGAATCGAAAGACGGTAGACGGCACGCAGAGCATGGCATGGGTCCAGTTGCGGCCAAGAAGTATATTGTAGTTGAGTTTAGCGTCGACCACTTCTACTTCCACGTTGACAGTTTTTCCCTGTAATGTGATCGCAAGACTCTCGAGAACTCCCAGGGGTTTAGATTCCCGACCATCAAATGCCTCAAGGGCATTGGGAGATGACGACAAGGTTGGAGAGCCGATGGCCTTCCAACAAGCGGAGGACATAACGCAAGTAGATGCACCCTCATCTACGACGGCTCTGTGAACGTTCAGACCGTTAATCCCGACTTGAATGACCAAAGAAATTTGATGTGGAAGCCAGGGAGTAAAATTCTCCAGATCAAAGGTGAGAAGGCTCGAGTCGGCGGGATCGATACCACCGATGGCAGACAGTAAAGCCTTCCGTTGTGAAGGACAACTTTGAAGAACCTCAAGTGCAGACATGGCACATGGCGCCTGTGCCAGATCCTCAACGATGCTATAATGTTGAGCGGCACGAGCATTTGGATTATAAGAGGATCTTCGAAGAACACCCTTGGGAAGTGGCTTCACAACGGGTTCGAGAGTCGGCTTCTCGATTTCCAACGGACCAGAAACAGGTGGGGGAGGCGGTCCATCCGCAACTGCCTTCCCGGGTGCCTGCTGCTGACTATTGTAATCCTTCGATCTAGTAGCAATAGTGATAGGTGCATTAGTTTTCATCATGAAAACCTGAGACCCAAATGGTGCAGATGATGAACCTTGTTCGACCATCTGGGTCTGCTGAGATGGAAATGGCTCTTTTAAAACAGCCGGAGTCCCTTTTGAGCCTTTAAGAAGTTGACTAACTTCGGACCGTCGTGGACAATCCTTAGTATAATGGTCACCTTCACAGATGAGGCAAGGGAATTTCGGCTTACGTTGGGAGCCATCCTCAGTTCGAGATTTGGATTCCGGTTTCGGGGCATCGGATTTTGATTTGCCTTTGCCCTTCTTTTTCCCCTTGGAGGATTTGTCCGCAGGATTGGCCTGGACGGCATTGACCTCCGCGGTTTTACCAGAATCGGATGAGGCGGGATTAGTAGAGGTATTGTTGGAAGAATTAGCCTTCTGCTTCCCATTCGAAGACTTCTTCGAATTTTGAGAAACGGAACCAATGACACCATCCACCGTAGGGGTAGGCGGGGCCTTTGTGGTTCCGGGCCGTGGAGCATCAGGTAAGATGTCATAAAGCGTGCCAGATTGCGAATAAACAAGATCCAGGTATTGGGCACGCGCGATAGCTTGTTCCTCCGTCACACACGCTCCCATCGCGATATCCTGAGCGATTTTATTGACAAAGGAGGTGGTGAACCAGTGAGTCAAAATCTGATCAGGTATGTGAAACTTGATCAGTCGACGACGGCGCCGCCACTCATGGATGTGATCCGAGATGTGAGTGGCCGAGTCCTGCTTCAGGGAAGACAAGAGGTGCGTCCCAGTCTCATACCGGACTGGTAACTGGAAATGCGTGAGGAAAGCCATAGCTAACGAGTTGAAATCCTGAAAAATACCACGGGATAGCTCTATGTACCACTTAGCAGCAGCTCCTGTTAAAGTACGCTGGAAAAGACGCAGACGAATCGAATCGTCGGTCCAAGAGTTAGACGAACACCATAGGTGGTACGTCAACACATGCGCCTGGGGGTCTTCGCCAGCTTTGCCCTCAAACTTGGGACAATCTCCTGGTATCTTGGTGGGAACCGGAGGCCAATATGGATTATGTGAAATCGGATCATTGGTCAACTTTGAAACGTCCGGCAGATCCAAGGTAGCCAGGAACGGCAATGGAGGGTTAACTCCCATGCCAGTCCCAGAATAAGGTCCGGTACCTATGCTCCACGATGGTTGTGAATATCCCTGCCCCCATGGGTTCTGTCCCGTAGGATTCTGACCGTGAGGGGCATAATTCGTATAGCCAGACTGATTTGGATTCTGGTAACCATAGTGCGGGGCTTGATAACCAGAGTTCATGCCCTGATTAGGCGTTTGCCCCGTATAAGCAGCGTTTGGATTTGGCTGCTGAGCGTAGGTAGAACTGGGTGGAGGAGGTTGATACTGAGAGCCTCCAGGGTGGTTATAGTTTGGTTGAGACTGACCATGAGGATAATAACCACTCTGAGGATGAGTAGACTGCTGATAAGTGGAACCCTACGGAGCCTGGTACGTAGGGCGCAACTGTTGATTTTGCTGCGGCATTGAATAAACAGGCTGTTGAGCAGAGTGAACGGAATGAGAGGGCTGCCCTGAATGAACAGGTTGACCCGAGTGAGGGGGCTGGCCTGAATGACCAGGCTGGCCCGGGTGACCAGGCGGTGTTGGTTGCGCAGGTTGACCTGGTTGTAAGTGGGCCCCAGGTTGTACCGGATGGACCGGCTGGCCTGGAGGCGGGACACCAGGTTGCACCGGATGAGCCGGTTGGCCTGGTGGTGGAACAGAACCAGGTGTTTGCTGGAAACCAATTTGACCTGAAGCAGAACCATAGGGTGGTCCTGGCTGATATGCAACGTTAGAGACAACAGGATACTGCGGTTGCATCGGTAAAGAAGGATGGATTTGCCCCCCAGGACCATAGGGCTGTCCCGGTTGACACCCCAGCTGAGGCTGAGCAGGTTGACCAGTAGGGTTATAATATGGTCCTTGTGGATTGTATAATGGCCCTTGCTGGCCCGTAGAGTAGCCTTGGATGGGCTGTCCCTGAGGGTCGTACAGATAGCCAGGTTGGCCTGCAGGTTGGCCTTGGAAAGGTTGCCCCTGCGGGTTGTGAGCCTGGTTGTACGGTAAACCTTGAGCATACAGATAAGCCTCAGGAGCAGGGAGGCGCAAAATGTCCCCATGCTCGTCAAGCTGACCCGGGAAACCATACACGGGAGTGCCGTCCTGTGCATAGTGCGAAAAGAAAGATCGGTAAGGATCTTGGGGGATTTGTCCAGCTCCGGCGTTCGGCTGTTGCAAAAACAACCGATACTCCTCCGGAGAGATATTCTCCGGTATAGCAGTAGCTAGATAAACATCTTCAGGAGTTGGCCCAGCCCTGGTAGCCGAGACAACAGAAGAAGAGGCAGCTACACAAACAGTGGGCCGCACGGGAACAAAAGTGACGGGCGTCGAAGGAGACACCCTGGGTGTAGTGGCAGCTGGCCTCGAGGCAGGAGATGATATTCCCATAGAGGCAGCAGCTGAAATGATCTGACCCAGAGATCTGTATCCCTGCGGCAAAGAAGGACCAGCTGACGAGGTGGTAGCCAGCTCAGAGTCGTCTCCCTCAAAAAATCTACGAGGGATGCGCTGATAGTCATCAGACCCCAGAATTTCCTCACCAGAATCACTCATGGTTGATCCTGTAGTTAAATCACGCAAAAGACGGCGAGGACTAGGAGGAAAAACAGCAGCAACAAACGGTGAACCCGATGTAAGAGAAAGGAAATCAGCTCCTAATCTCAATTCAGACACAGGGTCTGAAAAGGGCCAGTTGAACTCAACTGGTTCTCCAAAGGGTTGCTCGGCGAGGACCGGTCCCCCGTCAGGAAACTCGGAAAAAATAGGCTGCTGTGGTTCAACAGAAGGCTGAGAAGCTTCTGAAGAATCGTCCGTGTAAGGACTACCAGTAGACGAAACCGACGGTTCCGCCACTGTGGCAAAAGACTAGAAGAAAAGAGCAAACACACACACGGGCTGAAAACAAGTTAAGACACACGATCAAACAGTCAACAAGCAATGTCTAAACGGGTGTGTAATCGTGGGCGATTGATTTTACCACATTGGAAAATAAGAAATTCTACCGTTTCATATTTTAAGAGTCGAGAAACGATAAAAAGATGACTCTATCTCTTTCAGAGTTGATACAAGCGTGAAAGGACAAGCGCTTGACGGTCTTTTCAAGTTTAAGGAGTCAAAAAAGACCAAATGACTGCTCAGGAAAAACTAGGCACAAAGGGTGTACCAAATATCCGTGAACTGCAATATACACCTTGGTTTCAAATAATGAAACAGAAATCGACCAAGGACTTTCCGTACATGCAGGTAGTCTCCCCGAATGCTGTGTTCGGTGTATCACGGGTATAGGGCGGCAGACTCGGCTTCCTATGGATAAAGGATTGAAAATTACCACATTGGAAAGTAAGAAATTCTACCGTTTCATGTTTTAAGAGTCGAGAAACGATAAAAAGATGACTCTATCTCTTTCAGAGTTGACACAAGCGTGAAAGGACAAGCGCTTGACGGTCTTTTCAAGTTTAGGAGTCAGAAAAGACCAAATGACTGCTCAGGAAAAACTAGGCACAAAGGGTGTACCAAATATCCGTGAACTGCAATATACACCTTGGTTTCAAATAATGAAATAGAAATCGACCAAGGACTTTCCGTACGTGCAGGTAGTCTCCCCGAATGCTGTGTTCGGTGTATCACGGGTATAGGGCGGCAGACTCGGCTTCCTGTGGATAAAGGATTGAAAACCTGGAGGGGTCTCCCTTTATATACGCGACGGTACGGGGAGCGCAAGTCCGTACTAGCGCTGTCTAAAGCCAACAGGCGAACGACAGCTGCTAGGTTTAACGACGCCGGAACACGTCTCTAGCCTAGACCTTCTAAATATGTTTCGTTAAGTTCCAATGTTTCCTTAGGTTAATTGAATAAATTTTACAGTTGATCTTCAATTAAGTTTCAATTTCCAGGCCCTATCGTATGTAGTGTTTCGAAAGACTCCTAAATGCAAGCTATATGCCACAGTGCAACATTTCGTTCGATGAAAACTAGTTAAATAAAAGTTGAGAGCTTTTATACAAACGAAATGGACGGAATACAAACAACAATGTCTCTAATGCAACTAATGCAATTGAACACTTTTTCATCAAACACTAATCACTAGCGATATGGAAAAGATCACAATTTGCACTAATTAATCAAAACAAAAGAGATTTTTTTATTTTTTTTTATTTTCAATGTTTAATGGCTAATGTGCACTGAAAACAAAAGGAACAATTTGAGAAATGATATCCAAGAGAGCGAAACACACAAAATTCACTCAACAATGCAATCAATCAGATCTCTAAATCGACCCAAAGTCTCTCAAATCGAAGAAAGACTCAAAAGCTTCCGATGGACCGTGTGATCTAGGTCCAAAGCAAGGGCAAACGAATTCCGAATGAAGGAACAAACAATCACTCAAAAGACGCAGCAAAACAATCAAATACTGTTAAGAGAATGCGGAGAACCAATCAACAAGTTGACAGGACAATCAAGACACCTAAACTCCCAAGGAGGGCTCGATACACTAAGCCACTAGATGCCCTAGGGCTCAAAACGTGAAATCGGTAGAAAGAAGCAAACAACCAAAGGACAGAGGTGAATTCCAGCCAAACAAGACTCCAACACACTCAGACAGTCGGGAAATCAAGAAGAGAAGCACTGGTCAAGTCCAGAAAGCTAAAAAATGAAGAAACTCAAAAAAAGTCACAGGGGTGGCGCGACTGTGGGCTTGAAACTGGCGCCAGAGGCCAATTGGCGCGAGACAGAAAAAGGAAACAAGCGCCAAGTGGCGCGACTGTCGGGTTAAAAACCACGCCAGTCGAGTTCCTCAATAAAAAATAAAAATAAGCTATTCCAGAAGCAGACCAATACAAGCTAAGCAAACCAAGAAGCTAAAACAATGAAACCAACCCAGAAGGTTCATCAAGCAAGGAGAAACAATCAAAAGCGAAACAATCATAAACGAGTTCAAGGAAAACCAGACGATCCCCAGCGGAGTCGCCAATTTGTTGAGGAGGTAAATCCCCTCTGCGGACAGAGGCGATCCCTACTAGCCCAGCAGGGGTCTAGCAACAAACAAACAATGCTATGACGCAAGCTCCTAGTTACGAATGAAAGATTTGGGATAGGAACCTACCTGGATTCCAACGCTCGGATCTGAAGAAGAAGAAGCGTCCCCGTCCTTCAGCCCTGGCAGATCACAATTCTTCTACGATCTCCGCGGATGAACACCTGCACATAGAAGAAACGAACAGATACAAGCATAGGAACCAGCATACGTAACTAAACATCGGTCAGAAAAGATATAACTCGCATTAACATGATGTAAAATGGAGTGGAACCATAATCATAGTCATCTATTAAGTAATAAACGAATAGAAGTTACAACCAAGTTCTGACGTCGCAGCTTCCTTCGAACGGGTCTCCGGTTGTCCACGTCTCGCAAAGCTCGCCAAGGAAAGGGAAACCTCTCCAGAGTCTCGTAACAATGGTCTCCTCGCTTTAATGGGCCTTAAGGGAAAGAAGGGATTCTTTACGGCACAAAGGCACTTGGGAATAGGGAGATGCAAAGCTTCAGCACTTCAAGACTAGCTTGCCATGGATTTGAGCAGGCTTTTATAGATGGGGAAAGAGGGAGTTGGGATCCCTATTATTATGGGATTGGCCCTATCAATAAGGAAGGTTCCATGGAAGGTGGCAAAACCACTTCCCTTCCATAGAACTCCCGCAGCCAAACCTCCCAACTCAAGATAGGCAATGGTTGTGAGTTTGTTTGAACTCAACTTCCGCCATCCATATTTAAAAAACAATCCCTAAAATGGGTGGCGCGATTGCTGCTCTATGACAGAGCACCAAGTGGCGCGACCTCTTTACAGGATTTCCCTGATTGGCGCGAGCACTGAACTGTCTACCCGCGCCAATGCAAAAAGAGCTGTTTTTCATGAGTTTTGCAAGGAGATGTCTCAAGGGAAAGTGAAGCTCATACTCAAAGGGATGCATTGATGATGTTTTCAAGGCATGACAGTGTTCACAGGTCACAAAATGGGTCCTCCATTGTGCGGGACGGGGAATGGTAGGGACGGTGACAAATTACTGTGTAACACAAGGTTGATGAAATATTTATGGCCAAAGGCCGAAACATACTGGTTCTCTGCAACGATTGAGAAACCATAGGATCAAACAACTATGATACCAATGTTACGAACAAAGTTCCTACTAAGCAATAATCTTCAAAAAACTTGATACACAAAGACATCCACTGAGGATTAGAAATATATGTATTGAATAATGTATAAAATAAATGATGGGAGATTATTACAAATGAGGGTGAAGGCCTTCTTATATACTTAGGCATGTACCTCTTCACAAACAGTCATGTCCTTAGAGACATACCTCTTCAATACTAATTAGTAGTTAATTAATCATTATTTATGACTATTACTATTACTGTTATTTTTATTATTTTTATATATATTTTATTCATAACAATGTCCTCTTGACCATCATCATAAAGGTACTCATAGTGATGAATCTAATCTAGAAGGTGGTTTTGGATATTTTCCATTTTCCTAGTATTGTACAATATTTACTTGAAATTTACACAAAGTTATTTTATCCCTTCAGAGAAAAATAGATGGGAAAATCTATCCCATATTTTGCAAGGATGACTATTCAAGCTTGAAAAACATTTATAATACTAGCTAAAGAGATGAAATTCCCAAGTTGACTCTAAGTGTCATGAAGAACAAATAATGAAGGATCTTTCATAATAAACTCCATGTGAAAATTTGGTGCTCCAACTAAGAAGGCTTCCTAATAATTGTGCACAAAGAGACTAAAAGATAAAAACATGGTACTTGAGCTAAAGAATTGAGGTCAAATTACTACACACAACTAGGTCTTACATTCACTAAACCCAAAACCTAACCTTTAAGTAGTCACAATGTTTTTCTCAAAGTCCTCACCTAATATGGTTCCCAAACCATCCTTCCCATTAAACAGAGACCTTTCAACTCAAAGAAACAAACAGATAAAATAAGAGACAAACCATTCCTTCAAAATCACAATTAAAGCTTCCATATGCACATCAAAAGGCACAGATAGGTCCCCATTCATATCATCCTACTATGGCTCATGATGGAACCTTATTTGAGCAATAACATAGAAATTCACCCTTGTAGCCCTTTGAAAATGCATGTAGTCAAATTGGTGCCACTTGTCACAAATTATTAAAATGGTCATTTGATAGGAAAGTGGATAAAGAACATACAGGAGTATGTGAATTGCCTCTACCCCCAAAAAAAATCCACAAACAACCCATAGATAAATAGTAGGCCTTATTGGTCATTGCATTTGACAAATAATTAAGCCCTCTAAGAAAAAGAAAACATTTGAATTCCTCAAAGCCTTCTAACAAAATTTGGATATGACATATTATTCTATTAAGATGAGGGTATTTAGGAAGTTATTTATAAACTATGACATATGGATTTTATTAAATTACTAGTGACTATCATATTTTGAATGGCTTGATTCTTCATTATCCCAACTTTTAAACAAATAACTAAATCCTCATCTTAATTATTGGAGGTTTTTTGATTCCCTATGCATAACAAGTTTCCAATTATACTTCAAAATAGAAAATAACTTTTGCACCTACCACCTCTATATATTGTTGTTTTTATTTGGTTAGAAGGAAAATTAAATGAAAACAACCATTTTGTGGTAGAGATTATAAAATTATTATTATTATTATTATTATTTATTAAGCCCGACTCATGGAAGTGGGATTCAGTAATTATTCTAGGTGATTAGTTTTCTATACAAATAACATGGAAAATAAATAATAAATCTTTTAAATTTCCAAAACATTTTTTTTTCCTTCAATTGTTTTATTTTCATTTCAAATGGCCATGCAAGAGTGATGTTAACCTTAGAATTTTCAATGTTATGGGTGGAGGTGGGTTGTTGTTAGGAATTGCATGTAGCTCCTATTTCTCATCATTGAAGGGCAACATTATAGTGCCATGTTTGATCTGTATATGTAAAATTGAAGGTTTATGATAAAATTTGCAAGTGAAATTGTTAGGGTTTTATGCAATTATGTAAGTTGCATTAGCACATAAAAGATCATTTTTAACTCAGTTTTTCATAAAATAATAGAGACAAAAGTACCATAACAACAAACAGAAGACAACAAATGATGAAGGAGTTCACCCCTCCTAGGCTACATCTCCTAGTCCATCTTCCAATGTTGGACCTTTGATTATGCTCAAAAATATGTATTTACATAAACTTCCTGTGCTCATAATACAAAAATATTGCCTCCAATGGCTCCAGAACAGTCAAAAACCCCTAGTTGGGCTCTTTCTGCACTTAAAAAGGTCAAAAAATGATTGGGTTATGCTCTAGAGAAATTTTCCTGCTAACTATCCTCTAATTCGCACCCACCTACAATCCATCCTACAATTTCCGCCTTTTTAGGCCACATGGGGCGACAAATTTGCCCCATGCCAGCAAGATTCACATCGCTTTAGGTGCAAATTTTCGAACCCTTTAAATTCCTATGTCCCCCACGAACCGATCATAATGGGTCAAGTGGCAAGTTAATAACCATTTGATCTGGGTTTTGTTTGAACCAATCTTGCCAAGGTTAACTCACCTCTGAACTGTGGTAGGTTTTGGCAGACTGTGGTAAGGTTTAGAAACCCCACGATGTGCCTTGACCTAACCCTACATCAACTATGGTAAAGTTCTGGTGGTAAGGTTTAACCGTCACGCGCCAACATAACCTAACCAACTATGCATATACCAAGGTTTGAACGTGTTTTCCGCCAGCGGTTTGATAATTGTGCCAAGTAATAACTAGACTCCCATTTGAGCTGTGGTATAATTTAGTGGTATGATTTTGGTTCCCGTTGGTTTGAACCATCATTTAACTTTCGGTTGGAGTTATAAAATATGGTTCGGGGTCGGGGTTAATCCCGCACCCCTGGCCGCCTGACCTACGATCTTGTGGGTTGGGTGGATAGAGGGCTAGGGGTTAAGCCCTACCCCGAACCCCAGTATAAAACCCATGAAACTTTACATAATCATCTCCAACTATGGTTAACAAGGAACAATGTAGGTGGACTAGTGGAGTGTTGTGTTGTCGGTTGGTAGGTTGTGTGTTTAATCTGCTCGAAGGTCAGCTAAGACCCAAACAAAAATTTTCACCAACGTCGGGAGGCCACATGGCCTATTCAGATTCGACCACCTCAACGAACCCTTCAACCTTGGAAATTTCACCAACCACGACCAATCATAAAGAGACACTTTTCAAAGAGTCATTGTCCCAAAAATATACAACCGGCCTTCCCAGTCATATCCCTAGCCAGCGTACGAATTGCTTATTGGGCATACCTGCAACCAAACTTTGAAATTTTAGTTGTTTAAGAAAACTGTCATAATGTGATATCGAGAGCATATCATATCAGTTTTGAGTGAAATGATTTGTGGTTGAATAAGGGTGACGAGATCTTTGTTTCGGCTCCAATTTTGAGTCATTTCCAGCACTTTGAATTTTGAGCATTTTATTGATCCACTGGATCATTCCTCCCCACTAGAAGCTTTTGGACCTCCAAAATATCACTTACAGTTAAAAAACAGATGACGGTACAGTTCCCTCACCCTTCCAATCTCAATCCATTTGGATTTTCTTGGATTTGTTCCTTTGAGCCCCACACAAAGGTACTCCAAATTCCCTCGTTTCGAAGTCCTTGTTTTCCTGTCAAGGATGGTGTCTTGTTGTAATTCTTCAAGATATTCAGGAGATAAATCTTCAATTGAAGGAATATGAACATTTCTCCTTTATCTTCAATTAGAGGAGTCTCATATAATCTTAAATTCTCAACATTAACAACTGCATAAATTTGCATATATGAAGGGAAATCCAAGCTGAAGGCATTATTACCAATCTTTTCCAAAATCTTGAATGGACTATATCGAATTGGTTTCATATTTTTACCTTCTCCTTGGAGTCTCTCTTTTATAATGTGAAGCCAAACTTCATCACCGACTTGGAAACTATGATCTACATGATGCTTATCATGTCTTGTCTTATAATTTTCTTAACTCTTTTCCAACTGTTCTTGAAATGTATAATGTGCCAATTGAACTTGTTCAATCAATATTTTGACCTTATCTATGCCACTATGTCCATCAATAGCAACATCTTTCCCAAAGATAAAATATAAAGGATATTTAGGCAAGTATCCTAAGCATGCCTCAAATGGCGATGTCTGAGTCGACGAATTCTTGGTCTGGTTGTAAGCATGTTGAATATAGTGAAAATTTTAATCCCACAACTTAGGATGCTTGCTGCAATAACCATGAAGAAGATATACCACCATTATGTTCACCACCTCTGTTTGGACATATTTTCGCGGATGGAATGTTGTGTTTTTTTTCAATTTGGTGTCAATGAGTCCCCACAAGCTTGAATAAATTTTCCCGACAAAGAAATAATCTTGATCACTAACAATGGATGTGGGCAACTCACAATGTACCCATACAGTCTGAAAGAAAATTTGAGCAGTTTGTTCAATTGTAACCTGCTTTTTACAACGCATCCAAATACACATTTTGTTGAACCTATCCACAACTACATAAAGATAATCATGACCTCTCCTAGACATAGGTAGACCTCCTACAAAATCCATAGAAACACTCTCCCATGGGCAGGAAGGTATTGAAAGTGATGTATACAATCCCAAATTTCTATTTCTAGGCTTACTGACTACACATAATCAACATCCTCTTACAAATCGTGACACACTTTCAAGCATATGAGGCCAATATAAATACCTCTATAATTGTGCCATTTTCCTACCTACACTGAAATAACCAACAATAAGAGAAGTATGCACTTACCTTATGATGTTGACTCTCTCCCCCTGTGGAATGCATATCTTTTCAAGATGATGCAACATGTTATCATGAACATGATAATCTATTTCCTCTGCTTGGTTACCTTGACACAAAGTCGCATATACATCTTTGAAATCATTATCTCTAAAGCATATTTTTCAACATAGCTCTCATGCATGACAGAATTATGATTAAGGAAAATGGATGCACTAACAATTGGTCTAAAACGAATATCAGCAACCTTGTTATAGATAAATTTCTTATGCCTTATCACCAAGTGGAATTGTTGAAGAAAACCCATCCATATGAAGTGCCTCGCTTGTTGTATATTTTTTTGTGATTACAAGTATTGTGATGGTTGATGATCTATGTGAATGATTGTTTCCTTACCCATCAAGTAATGTTTCCACTTTTTCACACTTTGCATCAATGCATACAATTCCTTGTCGTATGTAAAATAGTAAATGACTGCACCATCTAAACTTTATGAATGAAATAGATCGGCTTACCATGTTACATCAAGACTGCACCCATGGCATAGTCACTTGCATTAGTTTGAATCTCAAATTATTGTCTCAAGTCAGGAAGTGCAAGTACGGGTGCTGAACTGATATTTTCTTTCAATGCATAAAATTATTATTTTTGTTTGCCTCCCCACTAAAAAACATGTTTCACACTTGTCAATGCATGCAATGGAGCTAAAATGGAAGAAAAGTTAGAAATGAACTTTCTCCAATATTGGGTTGCTCCCAAAAAAATTCTAACCTCTTGTTGGGTGTGGAGCCTAATTTTCATCCTGATTCAGAGGTCTTTATTTCAACCGGATGCATACCCCAGGAATACTATACACCCCTTTACGCGGGGGGGTTTTGTCCCCCCCCCCGGGCGGAGGTCCGGGGAGCAGTGATCCCCCAGCGAGGGTTTCGGGGGCGCTGCCCCCGAAGAAAAAGGCAGATGTAAAATTTCCTTGTAAAATATTGTAATTTTGTAGTCAATATGGGACGTTCATTAGGCAAATTATCTGACGGTAGAAGTTATGTTTAATGTAGGGTTTTTTTCCCTAGAAGGAAACCCCTCATTTTGTATGAGGGTATTGTATTGCGGCTAGGTATTGTATGTGTATTATAAACGAGAAACAGAAAGAAGGATTGTGAGAGAGAGTAGAGGATATTACAGTGGATCTGTTGTAGGTTGTGTCTCTTCATCTTGCTGGATAATATAAAGGAAGGACTGGTTGTTCAAGGTGGATGTAGCCCAAATTGGGTGAACCACGTATATCTGTGTCTCTCTTGTTTTATATGTTTTATGTGTTTGTGTTTCCGCATATTTTATGTGTTCCACTGCTCTGTTATATATAATTTTTCCAAAACCTTTGTCACTACCTTGGGCTTTGGCCAATTCAAAATGACATCAACCTTCGACGGGTCTATTTTGAACTCGCCTCCTCCAACAATATGACCCAATTAGACTAAAGAATTTTTTCCAAAATCACATTTCGACATCTTTAAAAACAATTTTTATTTCTTCAAGACATCTAACACTTGCTTGACATGCATGACATGTTCTTCATTGGACTTGCTAAAAATGAATATGTCATCTAAGTAGACTATTACAAAATCATCTAGAAAAGGCCTTAAAACATCATTCATTACCTTCATGAATGTCGCGGGATCATTACAAATCCCAAAGGGAATAACCAACCATTCAAACAAACCTTTCTTTGTTTTGAATTTTGTCTTCCATATGTCTCCTTCAGCGATCCTCAGCTGATGATAGCCTCTCCTCAAGTCCAACTTAGTGAAATATACAACATCTTTCAATTGATCAAGTAAATCATTGATTCTAGGAAGAGGGTAACGGTTCTTTATCGTAATCTTGTTCAATGCATGGAAGTCCACACACATGCGCCATGTACCATCTTTCTTTGGCACTACAACAATAGGTGAACCACATGGCAATGTGCTTGGCCGAATGATCTCCTTATAGAACAACTCTTGGATTTGTTTTTTAATTTATGCATTTTCCATTACTTGCATCTTGTGCGTGCCAATGTTAGGACGAGGACAATCTTACTACAATTGGATTTCATGTTGGATTCCTCTTTTAGGAGGTAATCCTTTAGCCTCCTGAAGAATCTCATCATTTTGGTTAACCTCAACCAAATAAAATTTCAACTTTGTATCACATCCTTGAAAGGATTCATTCTCAACATCATTCTTGGGTTTTATCATCAAAAGTACAAACTTCTTGCTAGAGTTAACAAGTCTCTTCATTTGTCTAACATTCACAAGTGAAAGGTTTATTTTCTTGTGATGTTCTCTAACAATGTACTCAATACCATATTTAAACAAATGATACTTGTTTTCATGGCGATGAAATACAGCTCTCTTGTCATAAAGATATGGGCTTCCCAAAACAATACTATATATGTCTAATGGCTCTACATCAAGTTCTACATCATCAATGAAGTTTTCAGTGATGGTGAATTTCAGTTTGAATTTTCTAGTTACTTGCAACTTTGAATTGTCACACACCCAACCTAAAGGATAAGGTTTAGGATTAGGAATGGTTTCCAAATTCAAATTCTTGAAAATGTTTTCAGAAATGAGGTTTGCTTGTGAGCCACTATCAAATATAATATCAATTTTGTTATGTTTTGAGATAACTCTAATATGGAAAATATCTAATTTTCTTTTTCATTTTGAGTTTCATTGAGGCTATTTGAAGAACTAGTACTAGCAATGGATTCCTTACCTTTCAATCCCATAGTTGTGACCTTTGTTTCGTTTCCCAAATCGGATCCTAAATCATGTTGTGTAGTTGCAGTTGTATTTTGTTTTCCTTTGTTGTTAAACTTTTTGGGTCTCATATCAGGATGAAGTTTCCAACATGATATTCATTTTGGCATTCCTTTGAACAGTGTTTTCATCTTAATTTTTCTCCCTCTTTCTTGATGGAAGCATTGTTCTTCCCTTTTCCTTTGAATTTACCCTTTCCTTTGTCTCCACACTTAAATGGCTTTTTGCTTCCCTCTTGTGAAACTTTTTTCCCTCTTTCTTCTATATGTGTTTCCTATACACCAACCTCATCTAAATTTGTAGGGTTAAACATGAAAATATTGTGTCTCAAATAGTTATGTAAACCTCCAATGTATTTGAGTAAAGTGTCTTGAGAGGATAAATCTACACCCAATATCAATGATTTCCTTCTAAACTCTTGGGTATAACTTTGCACACTTTGACCCTTTAATTTCCTAAAGTTTTTCCAATCCATGATAGCTTTTTGCATGTATACTAAAGGATAAAACTCTCTTCTTAATGTAGCCACAAAATCATTCCAAGAAGTTATGATCTTACCTCTTTTCTTGATGCCCTCTTTTGTTTTGGCTTCCCACCAAATGATTGCTACACTTTCCAATATTAATAAAGCAAGCTGAATTTTGGTTTCATCATCTTTGATCCTTTGTATCATGTAATACCCTTCAAACTGACGAACCGAATTATCTAATTTCTCAGCATTTACCTCTCCATTATAGATAGGAAATTCAAACTTTATGTCAAGTTCTAAAAATGGAGTTTTACCATGTCCCTTTGGAGAATGTGGAGGTGTTTGTGAAGGGATTGACGTAGAAGATGATGATGGTCAAGATGAGGGTGAGGAGAAAGGTGGATTAAGAGGTGGTTTATCACCATTAGCTCCATTCCCTTTTCGAGGCTTGTCTCAATTTCCTCCAGCTCCCTTTGTAGGATTTGAGATCTCACCTTGCAACCTTGAATTCCTTTTCTCATAGAGAACTTTCACCATCTCAGTCATGTCAAATAATGCTTCCTAAAATATGTCTCATCCTCAGTCATATTGTCAGGCTCTCCTTGAAGTGCCATGATTGGTGTGGGTTTTGGTGAAATTTGTGGTGGAGACTGTGGCAAAGGTTCTCTCCTTGAACTAGCTTGAGGACTTGCTCCCACAAGTTTTCCTTCTCCTTTTTTTATCTTCAACCTTTTAAACATCAAAAACACTTGCAAAAAAATTAAACCCTCAATACAACCAAAGAACCAAAGCTCTGATACCAAATTGATCTGTATATCTAAACTTTAAGGTTTATGATAAAATTTGCAAGTGAAATTGTCAGGGTTTTGGTCAATTATGTAAGTTGCATTAACACATAAAATATGATTTTTAACTCAGTTTTTAAAAAAATAACAGAGACAATGGTACCATAACAAAAAACACAAGACAAAAAATGATGAAGGAGTTCACCCCTCCTGGGCAACATCTCTTGGTCTAGCTTCCAATGTTGGGCCTCTTTCATTATGATTAAAAAAATATGTATTTACATAAACTTACAATGCTCAGAATGAAAATATATTGTCTCCAATGCATCTAAACCAGTAAAAAAACCCCTAGCTAGGCTATTTCTATACTCAAAAAGGTCAAAATATGACTGAGTTATGCTCTAGAGAAATTTTCCTACTAATTGTCGTCCAATTCGCACCCACTGGAAATCCATCCTACAATTTTCATCTTTTTCAGCCACGTGGGGGGACAAATTTGCCCCACGCTCACGAGATTTGCACCAACTCAGGTGCAAATTGTCGAACCATTTAAATGCCCATGACCCCCACGAACAGATCGTAATGGTGCAAGTGGCGGGTTAATAACCATTGGATCTGGGTTTTGTTTGAACCACTCCCGCCAAGGTTAACTCGCCTTCGAACTGTGGTAGGTTGTGGCAGACTGTGGTAAGGTTTATAAATCTCGTGCCATGCCTTGACCCAACCCTGCGACAAATATGGTAAAGTTTTGGTGGTAAGGTTTAACCGTCACGCGCCAACATAACTTAACAAATTCAGCATATATCAAGGTTTTAATGTGGTTTCCGTTGGAGGTTTGATAAATGTACGAAGTCATAACCCAACTCTCGTTTGAACTATGGTATAATGTAGTGGTATCATTGTGGTTCCCTTCGGTTTGAACCATCATTTAACTTGTAGTTGGATTTATAACATATGGTTCTGGGATGGGGTTAATCTCGCGCTTCTGGTCGCCTAACTTGCGGTCTCGTGGGTTGGTTGGACCAGGGGCCAAGGGTTAACCCTGACCCTGACCCCCAATACGAAACCCATGAAACTTTAAATAGGCTTCGCCCACTATGGTTAACAAGGAACAACATAGGCGGACTGGTGGAGTGTTGTGCTGTTGGTTTGTAGGTTGTGTGTTCGATCCGCTCGGAGGTCAGTTAAGACCCAAAAAAAATTTGCACCAACGTTGGGAGGCCACATGGCAGCCACCCATTGTTCCACGTGGCCTCTTCTAATTCGACCACCTCAACGAACCCTTCAACCAATGAAATTTCACCAACCACAACCAATCATAAAGAGATACTTGTCAAACAATCATTGGCCCAAAAAGATACAATCATCTTGCCTAGTCATATGCCTAGTCAGTGTACAAACTGCTGACTGGGTATACCTGCAACCAAACTTTAAAATTTTAGATGTTTGAGAAAATGATTAGAACACGATATCATGAGCATATGATATTGGTTTTGAGTGAAACGAGTTACGTTGGATTCCAGGCGACGAGATATTTGTTTTGGTGTTTATATCGAGTTGTTTCAAGCACTTTGAATTTTGAGCATTTTACTGATCCACTGGATCAATGTTGCATCTCGTTATATTTTGAACAATGTTGTACCCCTCCTAACCTTCTTCACTTGAAACTACCTCACTACATTATTTTTATATTGACTCGTAAGCCTTAGAAATAGTAGTCTTAACATTCCAAGCTATTTCCACATTGATTTTTAGTATTTTATTGACAACTCATCACTAATTTCTTTAGAAAAGAAAAACTTTAGATATTCCAAAAGATACCCCATTTGGTACCCAAGTTTATTTTGTCGCTTACATTAAATATGGAAAAATTTAGTTTGTAATTAGCTATCAAAGATGTTATAAAGTAAGCTTCCCTAAACGATACATATAACATCAACTCCACAACTCATCACATCTTCTACTCTATGCATCTAATTATCATCTCATGCTCAGATAAAATTAAATAATTTTAATTTAGTGATTTTAGTTCAAAAACACATCACACAAGCTAAACCAATTTAAACCACTTTTATTGTTATTAACATGGTTATGTTATATAACAATAAATCGTTTATATATATATATATATAACATGCTTGTGTTTCATGAGTCCACTGAATAAAATAATACTTACATTACATAACCAATATAAAACTAAGTTGAGAAAAAGTTAACATGATAACTTAAATATTAATAATAATACTAGGATATAACAAATTAACGATAATAAAATTATGTATAAATTTATTTCCACTCTCATTTATTTTTAATTTTGAAATTAAAAGATTTAATCTTAAGATTCTCCATGGTTAGAAATGTAAATTTCGAAATCAAAAACTTTTATCTTAAGATTCACTTTGGTTAAAAAATAGCAGTAATTATTACACCGAAAGCGTTCTTTTGGAGGAAGGAAGCCCATCGATCTTCGTCCTGTGTGTGGAGAACCTCTTGAATCTTGCCATTTGTTTTTTCATTTATTATTGGTATATCTCTAGCCATGTATTTATATGTGTTTCTCTAGTTAAGTGTCAAACCTCGTTGAAAGGTTATAAATTTGGAAATTTAGTATATATTTTATTTTATAAATTCATATATATATTTTAATTCTCATTAAAATTTTAGTTATAAACCTAGTTTAATTATAATATTGGTTATGGAGATGAAAAAGTCATATTTTGGAATTTTGTTTGTTTAATTTTTTAATTTAATTACTATAATTTTATTTTTATTTTTTAATTACAATTTTAAATTGTTAAAATTATTATTATTATTTTATTTTGCAATATTAATTATATATTTTTTCTTCAACTTTAAATTATAAAGATTTATTTTTTAATTATTATTTTAAATTATCAAAATATTTATTTTTCTTTCTCTAGGTTTTTTTTCAAAACAGTGATGGGATTATTTCGTAGAACTCGTTTATATGTTGAGCTAAACTCTTTCGACATTTTTCTTTCCTTATTTAACAACCAATAAGTCAATGTGTGCTGAGCTCGAGTGGTAGGATGGTGGTTTGTCATCCCATTCACCTGGGTTCAAGTTTTCGGAAACATGGCCCATCATAGTAAGGTTGGAGGGATAGGCGTCCTTTTGGAGTCTGGGATTTCGACTCCAGTTCCGATGGTCTCTGAACGTCTTAGTCTTGGGCTCAATTATGAGTTCCTGATATATGTGGCTTGCGGGTTGTTGCATATATCTGGGGAGGTTGTTAGTTAGCCATCAAAATTTACGTTGAAAAACAACCAATAAAAATTAAATTATAAATTTTTTAAATTATAATTTTATTTTATGATTAGTTTCAGATTATTAGATTGTCAAAAATATTTTAGTGTTTTTTATTATTAAAAACATTCATTCTTTCTTTAATTTAAATTATTCAAAAATATTTTAGTGTTTTTTATTATTAAAAACATTCATTCTTTCTTTAATTTAAATTATTCAAAAATATTTTAGTGTTTTTTATTATTAAAAACATTCATTATTTCTTTAATTTAAATTATTTAAATTATATTTAAGTTTTAACCTTCCAAGAAAACATCTAAATAAGAAATTAATAAAAGGTGGTTAATTTCAGAATGATAATTTTAATCATAAATTATATTTTTTTGAATTATTTTAAATTAAAATAAATCATGTTAATTATTCTTTATCATATATTAAGTTTCCCCACACACACATATATATGGGATGAATTGTATTATTTTCGAAAACTGAAATGTATATAATGAGATGTATACAGTTAGGTCAATCTCTCACTCGAGAGATCTGGCCATATCCAAAAATACACTCTCCTAAAAGAGGATAGGGATAACTCAGTTCAAACATAGACAAAATTTAAATGACTAAGATTGATAAACTCGTGTGCGTGGCCTCATACATAGACATTTGAAAACAAATCCAAAAAGTCCATGACCAATATCATATCACATCTAAGTCAAAGGATATGTATATGATACTACAACCTAGATGGGTGCTTTTGGGTCCTTTGAAGTACCTCCCACCGTTGGAGGAATGTTGAGGTGTTGTTCAATCCTCTCCATTCTCTTATCCAGATCCCTCAGATGTCTATGCAAGCATTCAATAAAGTGCATGATATCCATGTGGTTCTCATGTCGGTCCAAGATAGTTTGTCCTAGTAAAAACTTCATTTGCAAGTAAAGGTCCACAATCTACATGGATTGGTTGAACCATCCCCTTGTGTGTGTTATATTTGGGATCCAATAAACCCATTTTTTCATAATCTCAGTGTCCTAAAGAGTAATCCTATGAGAGGATGCTTCCCCCTCAAGTTAGGAGAGTTCTTCCTTAACATTACCTTGTGTAAGCCCCTGGAATCACGAGGCAAATTATTCTATCCTGTGGTGCATGCAAGTGTGATCTCTATGGGCCCACTCTTGGTAGTAAGTGACCCCTCTTCTGATGCAAGCCCGTTGGCGTGGCATGGGTAGAAAACCCACTAGTAAAAGGAATTCAAAATGTGACCAAACTCATCCCAGGTTGCAAAAGGAGCAAGGGTGTTTCCCCAAGTAACCATTGCTCATAAGAGAAGGACCAAAAATCCTAGGATATGGAGAAAAAAAAATACCTAGAAGAACCCACCAACCATGAATTCACCACCCATTATAAACTAATAGCTTTTCCAGTAAACCGTTGAGATAATAATCCCCTTATAAATGGAAATCCTTCAGACGAACAAAGAAGCAACACTGTTTGAAGGGTGGGAGTGGAAAGAGCATAAAATTCAAAAAAAAACCAAGGTGGAGAGTTGAAGACACCACACAACCACTTTCCAAAAGAGTGAAAGAGAAATCCAAGAGGTGGAAAAGGAACAAAATAACCCAACAACGATGAATTCCCCGCTTAGCACAAACTAGTAGTTGGACAATAAAACACTAAGATAACACACCCCTTTGAAAATGAAATCCTACATGCATACAAGGAAACACCACCGCTCATAGGGGAGAATGGCTGGAACGTAAAGCTCAGAAAAAAAACCCAACTGGAGGGCTAAAGTCACCACTCAGAGACTTTCTTGAAGATTGAAAAGGAAAGCCACACTAGGAATAACAGGGAGAGAAGCCAATAGAGGGAAAAATAAATGACCACCAACCTCGCCCAAACACCACACCGAGCACCTTGTAAATATTCCCAAATAAACTATACAATATAAATAAAAAGTTAAACACATTAATACCAAATAACAGTGGAAGTCACAATGCCTAGAGGAGGACACCAATCACTACCTAATGAAGTTTCAACTAGGGAGTTGGCAAATCTGCGCTGCAATACCCTTCATGCATGTTATATGCTCCCAGATCCTTTTCCCTTGTCACTAACGAGACTGGATCTTACCCCACCACCTGTTCCCCCCTACCCGTTGTTAGGGAGCCAACATTCCTTCACCACAAATTTAACAACCTAAGCAAGGTAATAACCACCTCTGTTATCACACGAATAAATCGGTTGTTCCTTCTAGCCACAGTTTTTCGCCTTCTACTTCCCATCATAGTTAATTTCCTTTGCAACTCGCTTTACACTTCATTTAACATTGACGGGGGCAAGTTACCACATCCCCAGCTCATTCGCCATGTGGAGTGCCAACATCCCACCCCCCTTTGCCTCGTTAGTCACCCCATCTGAGGCCATCTATTTGATATTATTATTTTTTATTAAAAATATGTTATAATATTTAATAATATTTTTAATTAAATTAATATAACAATATTTTTTTAATTAATTTATTATTCATTCAACATTTAATACATTTAAACATTATGATAATGCTAGATGTCTAAAAAACGGAAAACTGGAACGATGGCTAGGGTTTTGTTGGGTTCAGCTGCCGGCGCCATAGCTTCAGAAATCGCTGCGCTAGGCTCTGATGTCGCTTCCATGGTTGATCCTGTAGCCTCTGTGAAACCTTGGCGGATCCGACACAGCAGTAGGTCCGCAGCTTAGTTCCTCAGATCCGCATGATCGGACTGCTAGGATTCTACTGTCGAATGCAGTTTCTCCCACCCTTGCGACTCTGCAGGGGCTCAGCTTCTCGAATGGGGTGGCTCGGTTTGTTGAGACGCGCTGGGCCAAAATCCATCGGATCTGAGGAGGTAAGCTCATCACTCCCGGCCGCATTCAAAGAAGTGTTGCCTCCGGATTCCGAGGTCACGGTTAGATTACGATCGAACTGGAAGACCCCCCCCCCGGCGGGTTGCGAAACCTCTGCCTCACCCTCACCGGCTTTCAAATCCAACTCTTACTTCTCTCGGGAAAAACGCTATTGCTTTGGGTGTCTGCTTCAGATCTGGTGCTTAAACTCCTGTGAGAGCTTGAGCTCAGGTTGGGTACCCCCTCAGCCCTTCTGAGACTGACCTACGAAGGTAAACAACTCGGTGACCCTCTTCCCCTGTCTTTTTACAGTATTGAAAGAGATGCTTTAGTGGTGCTCACTTTACGTTTGCGAGGAGGAGCATCTGGGCAGACCTCCTCGGCTCCTACTTTCTCCTATAAAGATGTGGTTCATGCTCAATCCTCCAAGAAGATTTCCAATCCAGCTGAGGCTCCCAAGCCTTTCTTGGTGGATAAATGGAAGAAACTCCTCAAACCCAAATCTCTCATCCCTCTCAGGATGATCAATATCGAATGTGGCAAAGCTTGACCATCATCGCGCTGCAGTTGGGACTGTGGCCTGGTAACGCCCGATACATGCCGGTGGCTCCCACTCCAGCCCCCGGATAACTGCTTGCAAGTTCTTTTTTGCTCAAAGGCTTCATTGTCACCTTTGCCTGCAGCGATGATTACAAGAAAGCCTTAACAGGAGGCCCTTGGTTCTAGGGATCAGCGGGACTTTTCCTCACCCCATGGTTCCCTGATTTCAACCCCTCTTCGGCTGTCATCACTAAGCTTCCCATTTGGGTCCGTCTTCCAAATCTCCCTGCTCATCTATGGCATTTCGTTGTCTTCCAAGGGATTGGGGATACACTAGGCCGCTTCCTGGCAACGGATACCTCTCGAGGGGAGAAAGGAATATATACTTTTGGCAGAATATGTGCAGAAATAGACATTAGTAAAGGGTTGCCTGATCAGACCAGCCTCAAAGTTGGGGACTTTCATTGGACGCAAACCTTAGACTATGAGAACATTGCTTTCAGATGTCGTCATTGCCATCAGACGGGGCATCTTCAGAATACTTGTGCGACGTTCCTCGACAAAAAGAAGAATATCCCGCGCAAATCCAAATCCAAGAACTGGAAACCATGTGATAGACCTCCAATGGATGACATAGATTCCTCTAGCTCTAATGAGGAGGATATTGAAGTGGAAGAGGAGAATCAGGACCCCCCGAGGGACGCGCCCCCAGCAAGCCCAGTGGATCCGGCGGCTCCTCCGATTTCGCAAAAGCGCACTCATGAGTCTTCATCCTCAGATTCAGATAAGGAGACTCCTCCTTCTGCACAGAATAGTTTGCAGGTGGTTCCCGTCCAGCCAGCTCACAATGGCTGGGTCACAGTCAGTAAAAAGAAAGGGAAAAAATGTCGATTGGGAGATTCTACCCATTCTGGATCAACTCCCTAGTCTAGTTCTTTGTCTTATGCTCTTCTTGTTATCTTTTTCTTATGCTGTGGATGTTCATTGGGACCAAGGTTGATAGTCCATCATTTCCGGCTTCCTTGCTTTCTTGCTTAGCTTCTATGCAAGCTTTGATTGTACTATATTTCTTTACTTAATAGAATTAGTCTTATTCAAAAAATACTTAATAGAATTAGTCTTATTCAGACAAAAAAAAAAAAAAACAAAACAAAAACAAAAACATTTAAACATTATTTATTTATTTTTTTGCTCGGAAAAAATTTATTTTTATTTCATTGTAAGATGAGACGATATTACATTGTTCATATACACATATCTATGTGTATTCACAAATATCCAAATGATTCAAAAATTTTGTAGCATGGTCCAAAGAAAAGAAAAGAAATTGTTTGCCAACAGGCTTTTACATTAGCTAGTTTAAAAAAAAAAAAATTGTCAAAATTGTGATGTAATACTTTACTCCCAAAAGTGATCCACAAAAAGGGATAAAAATAATTTCCTGGGAAATTGTAAACATAGATAAGTAGAAAAGTATGATTTTTTAGTTAGAATCGGTTGGTTTGTTCCCTTCTATCAAGGTTATGTGGTAGTGCTCATACCCATAACCTACCAATTTTCTTACTCATGATTTATACCATCTTTTGAGAGTTGATCCACCTGTGAATTCCTTTCCCTGTAGATATGAGAACATGCAAAGTTTTCCAAAAAAAAGTTTTAGTCTCAATAATTCCTCCTGAATTAAAATAAGTAATATATTCCTACAATGTTACGTTCATTGGTCCAATTTATCACTATAATTGAATCATCGAAACATCCTTTTTCTTTAGCAAAAATTAACAAAAATTTGTATGTTAAGAGTTATGCTTTGTTATTTGTCCCTCTGCTAAAACTCATATTTACTAGGAAGAAATGATTCCTGGAAAGATATAGGATAATTTAACCACCCCCACATATTTGATTGTCCTCTTGTGATGTCCCGTCAAAATAGGCCCATGGTTTTGTAAATAATTAAATATTATTTATTATAATGCATATAATTAACTTCCATTAAATTAAACATTTTATATATATATATATATATATGAAATTACTTTGATTTCTTTATAATGTTATTATTTTTTTAAGAAGAATTAAAAAGAAAAGTTCTAAGATCATTATAATTTCAATGAATTAAGATGTTAAGAAAAATTTAAATGACTTTGATTTCATGTCATGTTGCTTTGAAATTAAGTTATTTAAAAAATTAAATTTCTTATATTGATCCGGGCAGCTCAAGAGACACACACAGGACAAAGAGGGCTTAAAAATCAAAGTGTTTTGATTTCTCTCGAACCAACTTCAAATTGAAGAGCTCATCTTCCTGATCGCAACAGTGCAAATGACGCGTCAATCCAAGCTCGTATGATGGAGTTAGAGCAATTTAAAGTTTGTTAAAAAGCAAGGAAAGTGGGGCCACAGCATGCTACATGGCATCTCAGTGAGCACATGGGACCCACATAGCAACCTACCAGACCCTGACATATAACAATCCTACATTGGTCATCAACCTGCACAAAAGACAAAACAAATATACTAAAAAAATCACCATATAAAACAAATCATTTAAAATACATATAAAACAAAAAAAAATTATATTTTAAATGATTATATAGTTTATTATTAATAAACCAACCCCATACCCTATATACACATGTGGGTTAAACAAAGCCACACTAAATACATCTCAAACGTTATAACCAAACTTATATGGCCATAAAACAAAAATTACAAATTAACCATACGATAAATATGGTTGAACGAATATGTAAATGGGTACATAAAAGAGTATGGTTAATGCATACAACAGTTCACCAAAATAAGAGTTGGGTCGGGTTTTGTACTCGGACCCTCCACCCTCTCCTATGCCTTCTGCCGGTGGGTGCAGCGAATGCACCATCAGCCCCCACATTGTTTAATCCTTCAACCATTTCATATTTAAACCTGAATGCTCATTTGCACAAGCGGGCGGTGGTGGAATGGAACGGAGAGGAGTGCGAATGGAGTTCCGTGCAGTGGAACCAAGCTAGAGGCAGTTCAGGAAGGCAACACGCAATTTGAGGCGGGCACGTTTTTCAACGCAGGTGGAACCATGAGAAGGCCTAGCAAAACCATGAGCCTTGAAATTTTCCTGGGGAGGTAATTTTTCTCCATGTCTGAATATAGTTAAGTTTATAGTCATTTTTCACAGTTTTTTGTAGGGAATGCAATGGCAAGGACGAATTCGCCTTTTGAGCTGCAGATTTCCAGTCCACCCATGGAGCAACATATTGGAGGAATCTAGGGGGAATCTAAAAGATTCTTTTTTGCCCCATATTTTCACTGCATCATAATTCTGCAAATGGATAGTCGATTTGCACTATTTGAGGCCACGAATCTGATGGCACATTCAGATTTTCCATCTGAGCTTTATATTTTTCAGTCACTTTTTGAAGTGAAGTTGCAGGTGTCAGCTTTCAACGAGTGAGCAGTCGATTTCACACCTTTCGATGGCACAATTGTGATGGTGATTTCAGATCCAGCAGCACAGCAACCCATTCTTCAGTCATCTTCAGCGTGAGGTATATGATGAGTTGATTTTATGTACTTATTTGGTTCCTGAGATGCTTAGTGTTGTACAGATCCTTGTTGATGTATGGGTCGTGGGATCTTGTCTTGTTTTGTTATTGATATACTTTTTGTCATGGACTTGTATTATGTTTGAGATCCCTTGATGCCGTATTGGTGGGATACTCCTATATGTTGTTTGAGATCTCTTATTTTCTATGATTGGCGGGATACTCATAGTTTTTATGTGCGAGCTATTGTCATCCTGATAGGAGTCCTTTTTTATGCGTGAGAGTTACGCAGTGGAACATCTCGTAGAGAGGTATAGCCACTCCTGCGTGAGGGAATTTTCCTTGTATGTCAGAGAAAACACATCCATTTACATATTCTTCTTATAGCACTTAATGCAATGGCCTACACCATCTTGACATTAAGGCCCGAAGATGTAGTCCCTCCTCGACGAACTCCATTATCAAGCGACGTGTTCTTATGATTGTTGATCTTGCATTGTTATGTCCCTCTTCTTACAGCATGCAGTTTTTCATTTATGTTCATTAACGCTTTAATTAATGCAATTCTAACACATCAGCTGAAGTAAAAGGTCTTGGTTAAGGGTATCAAGAATTTACCCTGGATCATATATATAATTAAGTATATAATTTTTCTATTACTTTTTTTTTTTAATATCATAAATAAATTTTGAAAATACATTTATGATTTAATGAATATATTGGTTTTTGTTTTTACACCAAAGATGTTATTTTAGAGGACAGATCCCCATTGACCTTTGTCATATGTTGAGGACCTCTCAAACATTATATTCAACCAATTATAACCTTCCACGTGTCATCTAAAAATATTAATTGTTGAGGAGGTAAATCCCCTCTGCGGACAGAGGCGATCCCTACTAGCCCAGATCGGGTCTAGCAACAATCAAACACGCTACAGTGCAGGTTCCTAATTGTAAATAAACCGACTTGCGAGGAAGGCTTACCTGGAATCCAACGTTGTCATTTGTAGAAGAGGTGGTGCTCCTGTTCCTTCGCCCTGGCAGATCACAGCCCTCACGATCTCCGTGATCGGACACCTGCACATGCAAGAAACAACACAAACGCAAGCATAAAATCCAGTGCATACAACTATATATCATTCGAAGAGGATATAACTCATGAACATGATCAAGAACAAGAGTGGAACCATAACCGATAGTCGCTTATCATTAAAGAGTTAAAAGAAGAATACAACCATAGCGTCGACGCGGCATTCTCCTTTAGCGGGTCGTCAGCGC
This sequence comes from Pinus albicaulis, assembly GCA_034641835.2. NCBI lineage: Eukaryota > Viridiplantae > Streptophyta > Pinopsida > Pinales > Pinaceae > Pinus > Pinus albicaulis. Next base: position 259,714,464 of record CM076570.1, read on the forward strand.
AACATGTCTCGAAAAATCCTGTCAGGGATGGTACAAGCCTCTCTCTCCGGATACTTGGCAATAGTCTCCTTGCTTGGATTTGGCCTTAGGGAATCAAGAAGGCTTTTGCAACATGAAAGCTCTTGGGAACTTAGAAATTCTGCCACTCTTTTGGAACTATTCAGCCCTTCAGCCCCTTCATCAATGGATGAAGGCTATATTTATAGAGGAGAGGAGGAGATTGGGATCCCTACAATAGTGGAAGGGAGGCCTTATCCTTTGGGAGGTTCCCCATATGGTGGAAACAAGAGACCAAAGGAGGAAGGTCGTGGTTATTCAGTCGAAACCACTCCCGATGACTCATCCACGAAGTTGTTGTAATCGAAACTTCGCCTCTTTTTTTAAAAAACTTTCCATAAACAAACATTAAGGCTGGTGCAACATCGGGGATGTAGCGCCCACTCCATGGGTTTGTTAATTTTCCCCATCGGGCGCGAGTACATACGGGCGTCAGCCGCGCGGGGCAAAAATGTGTTTTTAGTGGTCTGTCAGAAATGATCAACGTAAGGAATGTTGTCCTCATGGAAAGGGATGCAATGATGGTATTTGCAAGGCATGACACTGCTTATTGGTCACAGAAACGACCCTCCAATGGGCGAGATGGGGATTGCAGGGACGGTGACAAATTACTGTGTAACATTAATCCATGTTGGCCTTTGCAAGAGCGTCCTAGATACTACTTATTGCCTCCTAAGCATTGGAGACCCTATTGTTGTTACTTGTACTATATATTTTGCTTTCTTTTCATTGTCTTCGTAATCATCAAATTATTAATGCAATTTTGTACTTGGTCTTCCAACCAAGGATCCCCATAAATTTGTCGAAAACATCCATATCACCAACATCAATGTCAACTTTGATCTGATCCTCAATTCCCCAATTCGATGTGAACCTAAAGGTTGCTTTCTTGTGGGCCTTGAGATCTCTCATGAATTCAACATCACCAGACCCCGAGGAGATAATGAATGATAATCATTGATCTTAGTTTTGAATTCTCTACCAAGGATTTTAAGGCATCGAATGAAAATTATGAGAAATTAAAAGAGTTTCATTAGAAATTTTGTTCATCAAATCATTCAATTGCTTATATTATGATACTTGCATGAGAGAGGGAATAAAACTTCCGTACATCGATGATATGGTCATTATGTTAACATCAATGACTTTTTATTGGTGTAAGTATATATGTTCTCAATCGATTGAGAAGGTTGGGTATAAAACATCATCTTTATTATCAATCCATTTTGGAAAACAGTAAACTCATAGAAATATGATATTGTGGAGCACTCTGTCTATAACTAAAGTCGTAGTACCATCATATTTGTTTCATTTTCCTAAATTTTGGCCGCTTGATAAGCCAATAAACAAATTTTTCTAAAGCTTAAAGGTTTTTCACTTAGTGATATCCTATTCTCATTCCCTCATCCAATAGGCACTAATTTGCTTGGGAAATTTTTAGAATTGAAGCAAAAATGTGTCGAGCCACCAATGAAGTGTGAGTCACCTAATATCAATCCCATCCTTCCATTGTTGTCATCCATCCACGTAGTTTTGGAAACCTTTGATTTGATTGAGTTGCACGAGGCCTTTCCAAGCCTTTGGATCCACCAATATTCATCTGATATCATGTAGCTTTCTAGGGAAAATATTTTCATTGAAAAGTTTGATGGGGTTTGATGTAAGTCTACATGAAGGTAGGAGGGTTGTCCATTTAGGATTTTAGGATATATGAAATTATGATTTTAATATATATAGTGGATTATTGAAATGAATCTTTCATTTGTAATCTTGTTTTTGTTATGAACCCTGTGTGTGTTTTATATGTTTGTTGTGCCATCTGGTAGTTCAATGTGGTTATTGTTCACATGTTGTTCTGGAATGTACCAAATAAAGAAACAGTCTACTACAAAGTATAATTTAAGTGAAAAAACAAGTATTAGGTAGATTTTGTTAAAGTGAAAACAATTTAATATCTAATTAGGTAGAATTTTGAGGAAAGAGAATAATTGCAACCAATATTTAGGCAGATGTCATTATGGAGTTGGAGGTACATGTAGTGAAAATATAAATTTACACTATGATGTGGAGAAGTGGTGACTATATTTTGAATCTACTAGGGGCCTAAGCCTTGATTTTTCTATTAACAAATCATTTGGATCTTGAAGACTAAAGCAAATATTTAGAAATTGAAACTCGTTTGAAGTTTGTGCCAAAGAAGAAAGTTGTTATATAGAGTTGTCAAGTAAAGCCTAAGAAGATAGTGGTTGAAGGAAAGTATCAACGAGGGATAATTATATAGGGTTTGAATGAAGTAACCAATAACTATGAAGCTATTAATAGAACTAACTTTTAGAAAATCAATATTGACCTCTTGGGGAAGGAGGTAAGAAAAATGTATAGATAATTAGGTTGTATGGAAGAGGCCCTAGGATTTAGACCAATGAAGAGAATCCTAAGAAAAAAACCATAACATATCAATTTGAAGTTGAGAAAGCCCTCAAGGGGGATGCAATGAATGTTAAAATTATTTATGGCTATTGTGGAGCACCAGAGAGAGGAGGAAAAAATGAAGAAAGTCCCAAAAACAAAGTCATAATAAAAGAGGACAAAGTTATGAAGATGCTAACAGTTGAGATTTTCCAATTGAGGAATCTTATTAGGCAGAGAAACATATTTTCATTTGAAATGGAGAAAATTGTAGGTAAAGTCCTCCTAATAGCTAATATGGGTAATGAAGGATATAATGGTGTTAATAAGACCATCATTTGTGCACCTAAAAAAGGTGAATTGTCGGAGGTTCTTTGGGGAACAAAAATTTATTTGGTAACTTTCCTATGGATGAATTCACATGCAAGGAAACTAGTATCAAGTGAGCACATTAGTTGGTGATAATGAAATATGCCACGAATAAGTACATGTTGAGATAAACAAGGAAGAAGAACCTCAAGTAACATTGGGACAATTTAAGGGTGACATTATAAGTTAACAATGATGAAGGGTCGGAGATTAAGGAAACCTTCCATTTAGAGAAGGTAAAAGAAATTTTCCAAGCACTAGAGATGAGAGAAAATTATGAGTAGTGGGTATTTGAATTCCCGTGAGAATTGAAAAAGGATGGTAATGCCAAAATCATTATTTTTTTATCTAAAGATGGGGAGTCCCTAAATAACATCACTATGAGGGTAACTGATTTGTAAACTCTCAAGAAAAAACACTACTTTTATTTTACAACATATTCACCTTATATTATTTTCAGTGTTCCCTTCCCCAACTTTGGGGGTATGCTAGTTTTATCAATATCCTAGTTAAAAATGGATTTTCTTTTATGCAATGTTGAATCAGCATGGACTGTCGTACCTCAGGTATGGAATCCGAGCCGCCATGGAGCTTGGTCACCGGTTTTGTAGTGTGGTTTCGACGTTCGAGCCACCATGGAGCTTTGTCACCTGTTTTGCAGTGTGGTTTTCCACCTTTGCTTCTAAGGAAATTCATGGATAGAAACCATGAAGGAAGGCGAGGATAGTTGGAAATGAAAAGCCAAGCGTATGAATGACAGTTAGATAGCGTGGAAGGGGATAAATGTCGTGTTTTTTCATGTTTTAGAATTTGGGTAAATATTAAGTATCCTGCAGAAAGTTAATCATTATGTTTCTGAATTTGGGTAAATATTAAGTATCATGCAGTAAGTTAATTATTACTTTACTACTTTCTCATTTTTCCTATTAAATATCATTCTATTCTCATTCAAAGAGTAAGAAGCAATGAGCAATGATTGAATTACTAAATGATACTTAATTTTTGCCTACCAATAATTGTAGAAATATACCCTCCATTTTTCATAAATCTTATTGTTTATATTTTCATTATTTTTCTTTTCAAAATCCATATGAACAATGTCCTGAGAGATGAGAGGTTTCTAACGAAATTACATAATATCTCGTATTATTTTGCAGAGAGGTGCATTCTATAACCGAGCATGATAGGGATGTGTAAGTATGTCACGTCTCTAATTAAATAATTAAAAAATAAAATAAAAAAATTAATGTCAACCCAAAACAAAAATAAATAGCTATATAGATTAAAAGACTACAATACAATCCCACACAAAGAATTGAAAACCTGCTCTAAAATATTTTAATATTTCTTTTAATTAAATATTTGTAAAATAAATCTTTAAAAGGAAAAACCATATCCTATAGATATATTAAAATCTTTAAAAACATAAATATTTTCAAATCAAAATTATAATATTGAAAAATATTAATTTGATACAATTTTATTATAAATTTTGTTCTCATACTATATATTAATATTAATATTAAAAAATTAATAATAATATTATTATTAAATCTAATATTAATATTAACCAATTATATTATTATTATTATTTTAATAATCTTTTATTAATTCTATCTCAAAGTCGTTTGCCATGATGAAAATGATGGTATCCTTATTTTCACGCATTTAAACATATTTTTCAAGTGGAGATACCGCTATCCACGTTATCGTTCATGTCTCAACTTTAGATGGAAACTACGTCACTCTAACATTGAAATCTTTATTTTCGAACTAACTCTAAAATGGTGGGTCGACGAAATGATTGTAAATAACAATATTAAAACGTTTAAATAATTATTAAAATATGTCTTTTCATTAATACATTTAAATATTTATTAAAATATGTTATATCTAATTTGTCTTTTGGAGAAGAAAAAAATTACAGATTTATATAATGTATCAGTGCATATTTCAAAAAAACATTTTCACATTATTAAGATCATAATATAAAAAGAGAATAGCAAGCTATTAAAATATCAGACTTCTCTGAGAAACTATGCCATCATTTCACTAAAGAAAAACAGAAAGTGTGATATAGTCCAATACAAACCATGGTCATATAGTATCCATACATATCCCATGCCCCAATACAAACCATGGTCATATAGTATCCATACATATCCCATGCCCCAGGCAGAACAGAAAATACAACCCAAAAATATGTTGTGTGGTAACTAACACCATTTGCAGGTCGAAAGAAACATAAACATAGAAAGTATAAGATATGTCTGAAAATATGCCCATACAAAATTTGACCACGCAAGCCATTCCTTCAGATTCAATGAACTTGGAAGGTGCCCTGTGCCTCATATAACAAATAGTGCATTTGCCCAAAAATTTTGTTGAGCCCCATTTTAGACAAACGATCAGCCTCAATATTCTTTTCCCTATAGATATGATAAAATGTAATGTGGTTGAAAGTCCCTCAGAGCATTTATCCTCTCCAGCTAGTGTGTGAGATGTGGAGGGGAAAAAGTATTATTAGATTTCATGTAATTAATAATGACTTGTGAGTCTCCAAATACCATAAGTTTTTTAATGTACAATTGTTTGGCAAACCACAGCAATCCCCGTAATGCAAGAACCTCCACCCTGATATTGGTGCCATGTCCCCCATTCTAAAAAAAATTATAATGATAGTTTGTGTCTAATTTAAGCCATGGCCCACATCCACAACAATTATTTTGTGCAACCCCATCAAAGAATCTAGCAGGTAAAGATATCGGGTGTGGTCTCATTCGAATAGACAGGTCCCGAGGAAGCGGAAAGCCTGGACGAATACCACCCCAAAAATTAATTATATTATGTGCCACCAATATAGGGTGTATAAGTGTGTCATGGAATATCTACTTTTTCCTGGACGTCCGTACAAGCCAATGAAGGAACAAAGGGATAGTGCCCAAATGTGTTCCTCTATCAAACCACCACCCAGCACATTCAGTGGTATCTGTGAACCATATGAAAGGCATCTTCAATGAGGCAAATACTTGTTTCCATATTTCAATCACCGCAATACACTGATAGAACAAGTGTTGATTATTCTCTGATTCCATACCACAAAGTGTGCAACGCTCCGATCCCAAAAAACCTTGCTTACAGAGATTTTCCCGAGTTAAATTCTTGTTGTGCCAAACAGCTAGAAAAATAAAATGATTTTGACAAGTGCGTGAATTTTCCATACCTTCTTAAACCAGCGCTGCGCAATCGGGCCCCAAATATAAGAGGAGACAAAACTGTAAGTTTCGTATGTCAGTGCACAATTGTCCCCGAGTGTACCACCCCAGGTCAAATAGTCACCCTGTAAAATTATTAGAGAAAAAATATGGATCTAGTTGAAGAATAATTTGCACAAACTTTCCAAGTTGAAAAAGAAAAATAATTAGAATTGAGAATGAAATTAGTTCATCAATATTAGGTTGAGAATCAATATATAAAGCAAGTTAAGCTTAGTTGTACATGCAATAACTATGGATAGTTAAAGCTAACTGAAGCTAAGTGTGCTTATGTTATGTTAATGTGCACATGCACCACATGCAAGCACTATAGTTAACTGACTAAAGCCAAGTGCACACCACATATAAGCACTTGAGTTAACTAGCTAAAGACAAGTGCACATCGCATGTAAGCACTCGAGTTAACTAGCTAAAGACAAGTGCACATTGCAGGCAATATCTAGAGTTGAACTAAAGCTAATGTAGGTGCATATACACCAACACCCCCCCTTAAGCATAACTTAAGTGAGTGTGATGCAAAATGAATGAGTCCCGACAACACGGCCATTTTAGGTAACCATATACAGTACATGAAAAGAGGAAAGAGGGAAAACCCAGTGGGAAGAAAACCCCCCCTCAAAATATAATGCAAAAGTAGAGAAAAAGACAACTGATAGGCAGTCGTGTCCTTCACCCCAAGACGATCTCGCGGGAATCGAAACGTTTGCTCAGTGAAAGTCTTGGTGAAGATAACAGTAGTATGCTCGGAACTCGGACAATACTGAAGATCGATGATCCCACCATGGATCTGGACGAATAAGCTTCATTTTTGGAAGTAGAGGTATCAACTCCCATGTTTGGATCAAGGACTGAATTTTATTATACATGGTTGCATGCCAATATGGATTGCCTGCAACTTTGTCATGCATTTGACGATCAAATTCATGTACCCTATATGCATGCATGTGAATAATTGTCTCTAGGGGTGCATGCATGTGCATGGGTGGCTTTAGATATGCCTTTGTGGACGCATACACGCATATACATGGTGTTATAAATTCCTCCTTAGATGCATGCATGGGCATGCATATACATGGTGTTATAAATTACTCTTTAAATGCATGCATGGCTCTGCGACTGAGAGTGCATGTGGGGCATCATTAAATTGAGACCTCGTCAGATCTGCATCATCAACATCATCAATAGTAGAGGAATCAAAGTCCTCTTCTTTGTTTTTGAAAGTAGTGCCTTCATCACTAGCAAAGGAAGATAGTTCCTCATGTGCGATGTCTTCGTTATTGGACAAGATAAAATTCTCATCTGCAATAGGTTCATTAACAATCGAAGAAGCAGAGTCTTCTTGTTCAACACTGTCTTGAGAATATTTCTCCACATTATTGGAGTCTTCACCTCTTTCATGACTCCTATAATAACTCGAGCTCTTTGCCTCCAAATGGTGTTCTTCTAGATCATTTTCATCACCATATAATCTTTTCAATGTAGTCCAGATTTCATGTGGTGATTCAATATTTCTGATCTCATAAAGAATATCACGAGACACAGATAAACACAATCTTCCATAAGCCATGTCATGTCTATTAAGCCAATCTGACTTCTCCTCCTCTGACATTGGTTCTGTCTCAATTCCCATGACTATTTGGTACAAGCCTTTGCTCCTAAGATGAAGCAAAATCATTGGCTTCCATTCATAGTAATTGTATGGAGTGAGAATAGTGAAAGTTGGGAATTCCATTGCGGCAATTCTCCAATATTTTGATCTGCAAATCAAATCTTTGAACAATTTCCAATTCTATGCTCTTCAAACCTGCAAAAAATTGTTTATGCAACTTCTCCAAACCCTCGTAGCTCTGATACCATGTAAAATTATTAGAGCAAAAATATGGATCTACTTGAAGAATAATTTGCACAAAATTTCCAAGTTGAAAAAGAAAAACAATTAGAATTGAGAATGAAATTAGTTCATCAATATTAGGTTGAGAATCAATATATAAAGAAACTAAGTTAAGCTTAGTTGTACATGCAATAACTATGGATAGTTAAAGCTAATTGAAGCTAAGTGTGCTTATGTTCTGGGTAATGTACACATGCCACATACGAAGCACTATAGTTAACTAACAAAGCCAAGTGCACACATGTAAGCACCACATGTAAGCACTTGAGTTAACTAGCTAAAGACAAGTGCACATCACATGTAAGCACTTGAGTTAACTAGCTAAAGACAAGTGCACATTGCATGCAATTATCTAGAATTGAACTAAAGCTAATATAGGTGCATGTACACCAACACACCCCGTCCTCTTCTTTGTAATCTCATGCATCTCAGGTTGTTGGTGAACACAATCCATTCCCGTGAAACGTCGCCAACCAATCCCAAGTCGGCAGGCCCAAACCATATTGGTGCACTATCCTTCCAAGAATTTATAGTTTATCTATAATAGAAGTATCCTCGGGCATGTAAAGCATACAACAACTCCCTGCTTGGGACGACATATCCCTTTGTCCCCGAATGTTGTCGTGGCCAATAATGATTTGCTCACCACCCCCAAAATACCATCTCAACCTTTTCATGTACAAAGTCCATATCTTCTTAAATCTAATCCATATGCGTGACCCACTTTCGCGACCAAGTTTGCCCTATCGATACCATTCCTCTATATTTTTGACCTTGTAGATATTTGTGCTTCTTGATCTCCATCAAGATACCCTGCATGTTGAGTCCCCCCCACAATGATTTCATCAATAAGGCCCTCCCAAACATATCAATATCTAATAATCCCTAGCCCCCGATCTCTTTCGGGACTGTAATACTATCCCAACTAGTCAAGTGGAATTTATCCTGTGCTTCCCGATCCCCCCAAATGAAATGAGCCATGATAGATCAGATCTGTTTGATGATGGCCACTGAAAGAATGTAAAGGTGGCCCAATATACAGCCAAATTTTGTAAGACAACCTACGAGAGGATATATCTGCCCCCCAATCTAAGCCACTGAAGCGTCCACTTATCAAGTTTCCTCCTCTAATTCTCAATGAGCTAGCTCCACTCCGCCACAGTGTATTTATTAAGTTTCAAATGAAACCCAAGATATGTGAAGCCATCCACCAGTGGGCCAAAACGTAATTTGAAAGCATTACACACTTTCAAGATGAGGTCAAGGTCACCAACCGAGTATAAGATTTGATACTTGCCACCATTGTCCTCCATCGGGGTAGCCCAGTCAAAACAGTGCAAGATGTTATGAAGGTAAAGCCACTGAGCAAGATGTTAAATACCAAAAACAAAAATGTCATCTACAAAGAATCTATGAGAAGCCACATGATCCTACATGATCTTGATGCCCATGAAGTGCCCATCCCGTACTGCACTATGAATTTTATGGTTGAGGCAATCCATGACTAAAATGAATAAAAGTGGGGACAAAGCGCACCCCTGCCGGAGAGCCCTGCCAACCTTGAAGAACTGCGACGACATCCCATTTATGAGAAATGAAAATTGATCATTTGTGACACTCCCCGTGATCCATTCAATGGATATGTTAGTGAGCCCATTTTTCTTAAGAAAAAAATGCAAAAAATCCCAATCAACACAGTCGTAAGATTTACGAAGGTTGATTTTCATCACCAGTGCCTCTATTTTCTTCTAATGTATGGAATGTATGATCTCCTGTGTGGAAGCAACAGCGTCGTGGATCAGTTTGTTCTGTAGGAACCCATATTGCTCCCGCGTGATATTTCTGGAGAAAACAACTTTGATAAGCTCAACAATAGTCTTTGAGATAATTTTATATGTGATATTACATAATGATATGGGCCAGAAATCCTGGAATGTATTGGTTTGTGATGATTTTGGTATTAATGCAATAAACATTGAATTGATGGCTCTGTGAACATGTCCCTCCCGTCGAGACTCCTCCACCATATCAAAAATGTCATGCATCATTAGTTCAGAAAAAAATGAGAAAAGCTCCACCGTCCATCCATCAGGTCTCGAGCTTTTGTCACTGGGGAAAGGAACTGTCACTAGCAAAAGGAATGCAACACCCACGATATTTCCCCCACCAAGACAGGGCGATTTAATTGTGCATTATCCTCATCATCAAACATCAATGGGTATTCAGAAATGCCCCAGATTTGATCTTCCAGCTAATGTCGTTGTCTCCTTCAAAATAAGGTCTCAAAATATATAACCGCCTCCCCTTGTATGGTCGTTGCTGATTGAAAGCATTGTCCATGTTCATTCAAAACCTCCCAAATGGTGTTCCCCTTTCTCTGCATTTTGGCGAAATTATGAAAGTATTTTTTGTTCCTGTCGCCCTCCCTCAACCATGTAGCACGACTCTTCAAGCGCCAAGTTTGCTCGTGCAGCAGGAGAATCTGTCTTTTCCTCTCCTCCAGAACCTTTGGTTTGTCCCATCGAGATGGTGTAATCTTCCTGCCATCCATCTCTTTAAAAATGGACTGTGTCTCTTAAACGTTATGGTTTAATTCAGCCAGCAATTGCCGCTTCTTGTCCCTTTCCCATACACAAACCCGAGACTTTAAATTTTGTAATAATACATCCATGTGAGCCATTAGGGAGGCGTCTAGTTCCAGTCTGCACTTTTTCCAGATGTTAGTCACAAGAGAAACAAAATCCATATCCTCCAACCAAATCCGATTGAACTTGAAAGGAAGTCCATGCATAGGTCATTCAAACCGCCACTGTAAAACAATAGGGCGATGATCATAAATCAACAACTCTGCCACCCACGATTTGACAACACCCGTCTGTTCCAACAAGCTCTCCTGAACCAAGAAGTAGTCTAACCATTTAGCAATATATTCCTCACCTTGTCAACCATTATACCAGGTGGGGCATAATGTCTAGGGCCGAATATATTTCAGTTGATGAGCATAGCATATATCAGAAATATAGTCATCCAGAGGGTCATGTCGACAGTGAGAGCCCCAACCTTCAGCCCGGGAGAGGGTGTAGTTCAAGTCACCTACAACTATGAGAAATTCAACCTCAAAAATGTCACAATCCTCTAATCCGTTTCCAGGAGGTCCCCCGATTAGAGTAAGGGGCATAATCATTGATGAAATGTATCCTATATGTGAGACTTTTAACATAACCCAACTGAAATATATCGGCGAAAAACTTGAATGCCGAGAAATTTGCCACACGGGGATCCCCCATAACATCCATGCCCCTTGATAATCCCGCAGAGTCCACTGCAGCAAGGTGCCATTCTAGGAACATAGTACAAAAGTATGTACATGTTCGTTCAACAGTTGTCATAGTATCTTGTATAAGAACTAGAAAAGGAGAACCAACATGAAGAAATTTTTTGAGGGACGCTAACTTGGAGTGATCCCCTAAACCCATTAAATTCAATGAGATACCATTCATCATGTGAAACCCCGTTCGAGAGACAAATCTCTAAGCACCCGATTGAAAACTATAGTAATAGGGACATCACGAAAGTTTCCAGATTCCAAGTCAGGGACCAAACCAGCATCAAGAATGTCTTTAAATTTTTTGTTTCTGCGAACGCCTTTCTTGCGCACTGTAACATTCCTTGCAGAGGATAGGCTACTGGTAATGATGGGGGATAAATTGGATTGAGATTCAATGGTCATAGGTACCATGTCCAAGTTTGAGTTAGAGAGTAAAAACCCAAGATCACTGTCAATGGAATTTTGTGGAGACAGGTCGAGAATGGGATCTTTCGGGTTCATAGGGGATGTCAGGATAGAAAGTTCTAACGAAGTATACCGAGTGGGGGGCATAGCCGGAACGGTGCAGGAGGTGTCAACAATAGTAAGGGTATCACTGCAATCCTCAGGCGAGATAGGCAAAGTGGCCGCAGAGGAAGATCGACGAAGGGAGGCAAATCGACAGAGAGGGAAATGTCCAAACAAAGTCGTTCTGTGGCGTGTCCCGCATTGGGTTAAAACCAATGTACCAGTGATGCAAAGCCAAGAAACTCCGCTCAAAGGTCTCAGCAAGATACACTCCAACTTCCAAGTTGACCTGTGAGATAAAATGAAAACTATAGCACCCATTCATGAGAAGCCTAATTTGTACTATAAATATGCATGGGCTAGATTTAACAAATTGGAATATATATTGTTAAATTTGAAACCTTTTAAGTTTAAGAGTATATTTCAAATGATGTAATATTAATTATTATTTTTATATTAATTATCTAGATTTTTTTAATTATTTTTTATTTATAATAATAATAAATTATATTCTTCAAATGTTATAATAGATTTTAATAATATTTAGAAAATACTTCACCTTCTATTCATAACTTCTAGAAAATACGTCACCTTACATTTCATTTGCATATGTTAATATATTAAATATTAGTGTACATTTCTTTGTTATTCCAATGAAAATAAAAATCTACAATATTATTTGTTTTTCTATTTTTCTTTTTAACTTTATACCATGTCTTTATATAAGAATTCATAATAATAAATGGTAAATAAGAAATTAGATAGCCAAAATTATGAAGAGAAATTAGATGTTTAGGATTTGAAAGGTATGTCATTTCTTTATCAAAACCAAAGTTGTATGATTCATGTATTTTATTTATTCCCGTTTCAATTACAACTATTGTCCTAATGAGATTCTTATTATCTTCTCTATCCATTATAGAAAGTATATTTTGTCAACTTGCATTTTGAGGATGCCATTATTGTGCTTGTGTAAATAACTAGTTTGTTGTTTCCCTGCACTTTATTCATCTTCATCATGCAATAGATGTTATTCAAACACATGTTACTCAAATGATTTTGATTCTTTGGTTACTCATTTATGAACTTCTTTTTAAATTTAAGATAAGCATGATTGGACACCTTGGCATTGCAATATTCCTTAATTGTTATGTTTTAAGATGAAATTCATCCTATTTGACTCATGTCATATTACTACATGCCTCAATTATTATGTTGCATTTCAGTGGTCATTAAGGAATATGTCGCATTGTGGCATTCCTCAAGCGTTATGTTACATTTCAATATTACTCAATTGTTTGTTGAATTATGACATTCATCTCAAGTTACTTATATTGAATTTCTACATTACTTGATGATTGCACATTGCATTTTGACATTCATGAAGGGTTGTGTCACATTGTAGCATACATTTTGGTTGCATTATGTCACATTCCAGTGTTCATCAATGGTTACATCACATTGCATCATTCAACAAGGGTTGTGTAAAAAAATTCAACCAAAATTAACCACATACTATAGTCAATGTTTGTTAACCAACCAAAGACAACCATACTCAATCTAAAATCAACCATAATTAACCATTTAGAACTGTAATTAACCAAAGTCAACTATTTTCCACAATAATAAATGATAGCCAAATATGATCAATATTTGTCGACCATGGTCAAAATGATCAACCCTATTAACATATTCTACTATAGTCAACCATATTCAACTATTGTAACTATAGTCAACACAATTAATCATAGTTAATCATGGTTAACCATAATCAACGATGGGTCGCCAAAGTTAACCAAAGTCAATGTGGTATAACTCTTGATTACCATCATGATGGAACATAAACATTGAGGTGCATATAAATTCAACAATGTTATCCTATATTAATGTTTCAATGTGACATAATCATTGAGTAAGTCAACCATGTTCAACTATAGTCAACATGGTCAACAATATTTAGCCATTGTTAATAACAACCAAACATGTTTTTCCATTTTCAACCATGTCCAACCATAACATGGCCAAAACCACATTTAAACACTATCTATCATAGTCACTCATGATTAACCATGTTTAACCATGTCCAACCATTGGAAATCATAGTCAATTATAATCAATCATGGTCGACCATACTTACAAATGGTCAACTATACGCAACCATAATAAAATAATACATTTGTTTGACCTACATTACATTGTTACATTTTTATATCTTCTCAAGTTGTTATTAAATATTGTGCCCTTAGATTATCAATGTTATATTGCTTAAACTATTGTACTAGATTGTCAATGTTAAAGTCTTGTTGGAGTTCCCTTTGCATCATTTAATCAAGTTGTAATCTATAAAACCCTCTAGTGGCCATCACTTCATTACACAAAAAACACACTAATAGTTCCATTAAATTTGTGAAGCTGTATTATTTTACATTTCATTAGTTACAATTTAGCAGAATTAGAGAACATTTGTATATTCTTATTGCTCCTTTGGGAAAATTTGCTAGTTATATATCTATTGTTATATATAAAAAGTAATAAAAATAAAAATGAGTATAATATTGATAGAGATGGTCAAATCAATCAATGAAGATTTAGAGACATTTGATAACTCTCAGATTTTACCCTCTTATGAACTACTAATAGATTATTTTAAGTAACTAGATTTTGTTTGCACATAAAATGAAATTATATATCAACCTATTGAGATTGCAATAATAAAGATTGTTAATATACTTGAGCACTATAATATTTTTTTCTTAGTTTTTAAAAAAACAAAAAACAAACTTGAAATAAAAAACAACCCAATTAAAAAAAATAAAATAAATAAGTAGTGTATCCTAAAAACATATAAAACTTACCAATGAATTACTAATAAACAAATTTAAAAAAATAATTATAAAATTTAATTATCCTAAAAACATATAAGAATGACCAATAAGTTACTAATAAACAAATTAAAAAACATAATTATAAAATTTAATTAAAAAACATATTTATAAAATTTATAAAAAAATACATATCGAAATAAATTAAAAATAAAATATCATTCTCAAATTATTAAAATTAAAATTTCATAAAAATTTATTAACTAAAACTTGATTCTCTTTTTTTTTTAAACTAAAACCCAAATGATACGGAGTTAACTCAAACCTTGCTAAATTGAAAAGCATATTAATTTAGGCTAATTATGAGCTCTTTGTTACTCAAAGTGCGTTCAGTGGTATCCAACCACCTTCTAGTAAAATAATAATATTTGTGAGAAGCTATTTCCATAAAATGTATGCTCGCTTTTACTATTATTATTATTTTTTCATCCAAACTATGGTCACAACGTTTTCTAAATTTCAAAATACATTTACAGTGCTATAATGATGTGATATGGTATAGATATTAAATATGAAAGATTACATATTTACAAGTAATTTTATTATTAAAAATTATTAAACACTTCATCACAATTGAAATATTTAAAACTATAAAGAAAAATATATAAATAATTGTCAAAATTAGTTTTATAGTTTGATCTCATCCTTCATTTCTTTACCTAAAAAAACAATATTTAATACATCTTGGATATCCACTTAATATTTATTATTATATATATAATAAAATTATAATTAAAAGATATGTATATCTATCCATAAATTTATATATATATATAATGAATAAGATAACAAATATTATAATTAAGGGTTACAATTTAAACTTGAAATTAAAATTAAAATGACAAATATTATAGTTAAGGGTCATAATTGGAATTTGAAATAAATTAAACATGGCAAAAACCACAAGGCATACTATTGAGTTCAAGTCATAACAATGTGAGTATGTGTTTCATTTGGAAATAAAACTTACATTTGTAGGTAGATTTGGTTTATTAGTTGGATGAGTAATAAAACTTACATTTGTAGGTAGATTTGGTTTATTAGTTGGATGAGTAGTTGAAATATTTTTTTAGTAAGAAATCTCTGAAATATGTTGGATCTCATAAGCATTATAAATGTAAGATGTAATTTGGTTTTGAAGTAATGTACAAATAGTTTTATGTGTATTATGTGCACTATGTCTCCCATTTCAATTTCTTTATTGGTATCAGAGCCCATATCGGTTTGATTCCAAGTATTTTGTTTGTTATGGCTCTGAATTACCACAAGATCATGAATCTGTTGAATTTGTTGTCCAATTATCATACGTTGGATGCACTGGCTATTGGAAAAGGATTGGCTCTCCCAAATGTGCAGGTCCAGTCACATGCTTGTTGTGGCGATTATCAATTCTCAAGAAAGCTATCATTCGTCTTCCTCAATAAACCTATCATGAAGTGTTGGTATATTCACAATCTTCTCAAATATGAATTCCTCTGCAATTCGATTTTCTTGTCTCATGCCCTGCCACTGCTCCTAAAATCAAATTACCAAATCTGAGGATGGCACATATTACAATGTAGTGGTTCTATCAGTGGGTTCTGGGAAATGTGTGCGATGATTTGTTATTTTGTAGTCTTGTTGCCCATTGTATAGAGAATTTGCGTCAAGTTTCACATACAGATGGCAAGGCAACGATGAATCTGATGAAGTTGAATCTGTTCAGCATTATTATATTTTGGTGATCTACTATATTTACTTCATCCACATTGTATTTTACGCTTTGATCACCATAACTGCTTACAAGTATGCCTGGACTAGTGTAATGGATGGAGAATTGGAAACCCTTGTGTTTTATGTGTTCACTGCTTACGAGTTCTGTCTGATCAGGCACAATCTTTATTTTGTGACTGATGATGAAGAGGAGGTTGTGTCCCAAACATTGAGGCTAGAAGAAGACTTCGAGTTATAAGATAAATGGAAGAATTGGCTAAGAAACAACAACTATTGGCACATGAGCAACAACTTTGGAAGTAGTACTAAAATAAATTGATGTAGAGTATATTTGGTTGAGGAAGATATTCCTTTGCATAGTTTTTGAGATGATTGGAGGAGAATGTATGCAGGTACAAATGTTGGGTCTCACCACGCTGGGAATAATGTTGACTCCCGAGTTGTGTTTGCACAAATGCCAACTCGGTCTGGAAACTCACAACCAGTTGCTGCAAAGTGAATATGTGAACATAACTTAAGTGAGTGTGATGCAAAATGAATGAGTCTCGACAACACGGCCATTTTAGGTAACCATATATAGTGCATGAAAAGAGGAAAGAGGGAAAACCCAGTGGGAAGAAAACCCCCCCCCCCCCCTCAAAATATAACGCAAAAGTAGAGAAAAAGACAACTGCTAGGTAGTCGTGTCCTTCACCCCGAGACGATCTCGCGGGAATCGAAACGTATGCTCAGTGAAAGTCTTGGTGAAGATAACAGCAATATGCTCGGAACTCAGACAATATTGAAGATCGATGATCCCACCATGGATCTGGAAGAATAAGCTTCATTTTTGGAAGTAGAGGTATCAACTCCCATGTTTGGATCAAGGACTGAATTTCATTATACATGGTTGCATGCCAATATGGATTGCCTGCAACTTCGTCATGCATTTGACGATCAAATTCATGTACCCTATATGCATGCATGTGAATATTTGTCTCTAGGGGTGCATGCATGTGCATGGGTGGCTTTAGATATGCCTTTGTGGACGCATACACGCATATACATGGTGTTATAAATTCCTCCTTAGATGCATGCATGGGCATGCATATACATGGTGTTATAAATTACTCCTTAAATGCATGCATGGCTCTGCGACTGAGAGTGCATGTGGGGCATCATTAAATTGAGACCTCGTCAGATCTGCATCATCAACATCATCAATAGTAGAGGAATCAAAGTCCTCTTCTTTGTTTTTGAAAGTAGTGCATTCATCACTAGCAAAGGAAGATATTTCCTCATGTGCGATGTCTTCATTATTGGACAAGATAAAATTCTCATCTGCAATAGGTTCATTAACAATCGAAGAAGCAGAGTCTTCTTGTTCAACACTGTCTTGAGAATATTTCTCCACATTATTGGAGTCTTCACCACTTTCATGACTGCTATAATAACTCAAGCTCTTTGCCTCCAAATGGTGTTCTTCTAGATCATTTTCATCACCATATAATATTTTCAATGTAGTCCAGATTTCATGTGGTGATTCAATATTTCTGATCTCATAAAGAGTATCACGAGACACAAATAAACATAATCTTCCATAAGCCATGTCAGGTATATTAAGCCAATCTAACTTCTCCTCCTTTGAAATTGGTTCTGTCTCAATTCCCATGACTATTTGGTATAAGCCTTTGCTCCTAAGATGAAGCAAAACCATTGGCTTCCATTCATAGTAATTGTATGGAGTGAGAATAGTGAAAGTTGGGAATTCCATTGCGTCAATTCTCCAATATTTTGATCTACAAATCAAATCCTTGAACAATTTCCAATTCTATGTTCTTCAAACCTGCAAAAAATTGTTTATGCAACTTCTCCAAACCCTTGTAGCTTTGATACCATGTAAAATTATTAGAGCAAAAATATGGATCTAGTTGAAGAATAATTTGCACAAAATTTCCAAGTTGAAAAAGAAAAACAATTAGAATTGAGAATGAAATTAGTTCATCAATATTGGGTTGAGAATCAATATATAAAGAAACTAAGTTAAGCTTAGTTGTACATGCAATAACTATGGACAGTTAAAGCTAATTGAAGCTAAGTGTGCTTCTGTTCTGTTAATGTGCACATGCACTACATGCAAGCACTATAGTTCACTGACTAAAGCCAAGTGCACACCACATATAAGCACTTGAGTTAACTAGCTAAAGACAAGTGCACATTGCATGTAAGCACTTGAGTTAACTAGCTAAAGACAAGTGCACATTGCATGCAATTATCTAGAATTGAACTAAAGCTAATATAGGTGCATGTCCACCAACACACCCCGTCCTCTTCTTTGTAATCTCATGCATCTCAGGTTGTCGGTGAACACAATCCATTCCCGTGAAACGTCGCCAACCAATCCCAAGTCAGCAGGCCCAAACCATATTGGTGCACTATCCTTCCAAGAATTTATAGTTTATCTATAATAGAAGTATCCTCGGGTATGTAAATCATACAGCAACTCCCTGCTCGGGACGACATATCCCTTTGTCCCCGAATGTTGTCGTGGCCAATAATGATTTGCTCAAAATACCATCTCAACCTTTTCAGGTACAAAGTCCATATCTTCTTAAATCTAATCCATATGCGTGACCCATTTTCGCGACCAAGTTTGCCTTGTCGATACCATTCCTCTATATTTTTGACCTTGTAGATATTTGTGCTTCTTGATCTCCATCAAGATACCCTTCATGTTGAGTCCCCGCCACAATGTTTTCATCAATAAGGCCCTCCCAAACATATCAATATCTAATAATCCCTAGCCCCGGATCTCTTTCGGGACTGTAATACTATCCCAACTAGTCAAGTGGAATTTATCCTGTGCTTCCCGATCCCCCAAATGAAACAAACCATGATAGATCAGATTTGTTTTTTGATGGCCACTGAAAGGATGTAAAGGTGGGCCCAATATACAGCCAAATTTTGTAAGACAACCTGCGAGAGGATATATTTGCCCCCCAATGTAAACCACTGAAGCGTCCACTTATCAAGTTCCCTCCTGTAATTTTCAATGAGCTAGCTCCACTCCGCCACAGTGTATTTATTAGGTTTCAGATGAAACCCAATATATGTGAAGCCATCCACCAGTGGGCCAAAATGGAATTTGGAAGCATTACACACTTGCAAGATGAGGTCAAGGTCACCAACCGAGTATAATATTTGAGACTTGCCACCATTGTCCTCCATCGGGGTAGCCCGGTCAAAACAGTCCAAGATGTTATGAAGGTAAAGCCACTGAGCAAGATGTAAAATACCAAAAACCAAAATGTTATCTACAAAGAATCTATGAGAAGCCACATGATCCTGCATGATCTTGATGCCCATGAAGTGCCCATCCTGTACTGCACTATGAATTTTATGGTTGAGGCAATCCATGACTAAAATGAATAAAAGTGGGGACAAAGTGCACCCCTGCCTGAGAGCCCTGCCAACCTTGAAGAACTGCGACGACATCCCATTTATGAGAAATGAAAATTGATCATTTGTGACATGCCCCATGATCCATTCAATGGATATGTTAGTGAGCCCAATTTTCTTAAAAACAAAATGCAAAAAATCCCAATCAACACATCCGTAAGCTTTACGAAGGTTGATTTTCATCACTAGTGCCTCTATTTTCTTCTAATGTATGGAATGTATGATCTCCTGTGTGGAAGCAATAGCATCGTGGATCAGTTTGTTCTGTAGGAACCCATATTGCTCCCGCATGATATTTCTGGAGAAAACAACTTTGATGCGCTCAACAATAGTCTTTGAGATAATTTTATATGTGTTATTACATAATGATATGGGCCAGAAATCCTGGAATGTATTGGTTTGTGATGATTTCGGTATTAATGCAATAAACATTGAATTGATGGCTCTGTGAACATGTCCCTCCCATCGAGACTCCTCCACCATATCAAAAATGTCATGCATCATTAGTTCAGAAAAAAAATGAGAAAATCTCCACCGTCCATCCATCAGGTCCCGAGCTTTTGTCACTGGCGAAAGGAACTGTCACTGGAAAAAGGAACGCAACACCCACGATATTTCCCCCACCAAGACAGGGCAATTTATTCGTGCATTATCCTCATCAGCAAACATCAATGGGTATTCATAAATGCCCCAGATTTGATCTTCCACCTAATGTCGTTGTCTCCTTCGGAATAAGGTCTCAAAATATATAACTGCCTCCCCTTGTATGGTCGTTGTTGATTTAAAGCATTGTCCATGTTCATTCAAAATCTCCCAAATGGTGTTCCCCTTTCTCTGCATTTTGGCGAAATTATGAAAGTATTTTTTGTTCCTATCGCCCTCCCTCAACCATGTAGCACGACTCTTCAAGTGCCAAGTTTACTCATGCAGCAGGAGAATCTGTCTTTTCCTCTCCTCCAGAACCTTTAGTTTGTTCCATCGAGATGGTGTAATCTTCCTGGCATCCATCTCTTTAAAAATGCACTGCGTCTCTGAAATGTTATGGTTTAATTCAGCCAACAATTTCCACTTCTTGTCCCTTTCCCATACACAAACCCGAGACTTTAAATATTGTAATAATATATCCAAGTGAGCCATTAGGGAGGTGTCTAGTTCCAGTCTACACTTTTTCCAAATGTTAGTCACAAGAGAAACAAAATCCATATCCTCCAACCAAATCCGAGTGAACTTGAAAGGAACCCCATGCATAGATCATTCAAACCGCCACTGTAAAACAATAGGGCGATGATCAGAAATCAACAACTCTCCCACCCACGATTTGACAACACCCGTCTGTTCCAACAAGCTCTCCTGAACCAAGAAGCAGTCTAACCATTTAGAAATATATTCTCAAACCATTTAGCAATATATTCCTCACCTTTTCAACCATTATACCAGGTGAGGCATAATGTCTAGGGCCGAATATATTTCAGTTGATGAGCAGAGCATATATCAGAAATATAGTCATCCAGAGGGTCATGTCGACAATGAGAGCCCCAACCTTCAGCCCGGGAGAGGGTGTAGTTCAAGTCACCTACAACTATGAGAAATCCAACCTCAAAAATGTCACAATCCTCCAATCTGTTTCCAGGAGGTCCCCCGATTAGAGTAAGGGGCATAATCATTGATGAAATGTATCCTATATGTGAGACTTTTAACATAACCCAACTGAAATATATTGACGAAAAACTTGAATGCCGAGAAATTTGCCACACGGGGATCCCACATAACATCCATGCCCCTTGATAATCCCGCAGATTCCACTGCAGCAAGGTGCCATTCTGGGAACATAGTACAAAAGTATGTACATGTTCATTCAACAGTTGTCATAGTATCTTGTATAAGAACTAGAAAAGGAGAACCAACATGAAGAAATTTTTTGAGGGACGCTAACTTGGAGTGATCCCCTAGACCCATTAAATTCAATGAGATACAATTCATCATGTGAAACACCGCTCGAGTGACAAATCTCTAAGCACCTGATTGAAAACTGTAGTAATAGGGACATCATGAAAGTTTCCAGATTCCAAGTTAGGGACCAAACCAGCATCAAGAATGTCTTTAAATTTTTTGTTTATGCGAACGCCTTTCTTGCGCACTGTAACATTCCTTGCAGAGGATAGGCTACTGGTAATGATGGGGGATAAATTGGATTGAGATTCAATGGTCATAGGTACCATGTCCAAGTTCGGGTTAGAGAGTAAAAACCCAAGATCACTGTCAATGGAATTATGTGGAGACAGGTCGAGAATGGGATCTTTCGGGTTCATGGGGGATGTCAAGATAGAAAGTTCTAACGAATTATACCAAGTGGGGGGCATAGCCAGAACGGTGCAGGAGGTGTCAACAATAGTAAGGGTATCATTGCAATCCTCAGGCGAGATAGGCAAAGTGGCCACAGAGGAAGATCGACGAAGGGGAGGCAAATCGACAGAGAGGGAAATGTCCTCAGCAGTCACAGACGGAGGGGGAAGAGACCCAGCAACCAAGGGTTGCTGAGCAAAAGAAGGACGTGAAGGAAATACAAAATCCTGACAGGTAGAGGAAAAAATACGAGGAATAGGCATAATTGAATATTGTTGATCATGACAGGAAGGTTTCAGAGTAGAATCATCTAGACGTGGAGCACACTAAACATCATCATTTTTCCCCCGAGCCATCCGCGAAAAGCACCTGGGAAATTGTGCATAAGGTGACCTATGTCGTGGCACAAATGACACCGAAAAGGAATTTTCCAATAGTCCAGGCGCTATCTGTGGACAATTTTCCCTAAAGCCAGGTCAATGTGTGGCGGAAAACCTCTGGAAAAAGATAATTCTACCAACAACCAAGCCACACGCTTATCCTGGACCCCTAAACACTTCGGATCCACATTAATAAACCTCCCAATAGAATTTTCAATGGAAGACATAATTTTTCGTGTCCAGTATTCAAGGGGAAACCCCAGAAGCTTCACCCAAACAAGGTCATTCTGTGGCGTGTCCCGCATTGGGTTAAAACCAATGTACCAGTGATGCAAAGCCAAGAAACTCCGCTCAAAGGTCTCAGCAAAATACACTCCAAGTCGACCTACGAGATAAGATGAAAACTATACCACCCATTCATGAGAAGACATACCTTTGGCGAGTAACCCAATATCAGAGATAAAATGGAAACTATACCACCCATTCATGAGAAGACATACCTTTTGCAAGTAACCCAATATCGGCATCCAAGTATCAGCGGCCCATGTTGCCATTTATCTTTGTTGAAATGCCACTTCCCAACCAGGGCACGCTTTTGTAAACTACAGACCTATCCCACATTACATGATAACCAAAACTCAATAATCGTCCTTCTAGCATCGGATTGAATGGTTTGCACTGTGAATATGAATTCTTATCCCGTCATAATATCCCAATCTTAGTTGTTTGAGGTTTCAGGTCTATAGTCTGTGCATGCGTGCCAGACCTCGTTCCATCAACCACCTTCCTTGAGTCGTTGTAAATACTTTTTTGAGTCTCCAAATGTGTCCTGGAGGCACCCTCAGCAGCCCATGTGGCTTTAATTAAAGCATCATGAGAAGACACATCATCTCCTAATGCAACAAGATATGCGTCCAGCCCAGTCATGATAGTCCCGAAAGAGTGTGGCAATCAGAAAAAATAAGGATCCAGTGCTCAATGGTAGCTCAAACTTAAATATCGGTACCCCCTAGATGTCTCAAAAATTAAATATCCAGCCACGTAGAGGACGTCTCTATGTCGAGTCGATGCCATCCAGCCATTATCGCCCCATGTCCGCAAACTTCTCATATTGTTTCTGTTCTACAATACCAATACCATATACCATATGTGTGATGGTGTGATGAAGCTCTCCAATCATACTTATGTGCTTTCACTCTCTCATTGCTATGTATTGGATAAAATAGTTGGATTAAGTTCTTGCTATGTATTGGATAAAATAGTTGGATTAAGTTCTTATGACGTGTGGAGGGATGGGAGCTAGTTTGCTATGGCATGTCCACCTCTCATTTCCAGCCCTCCATAGAACAACCCATGTTAATCTATTAAAACCTATAGAAAGAAACTATCACGGTTCCACTTCTCTGAAACCTTGCCCCTTTATGACAAAGTGTTAGGATTGTATTTTTAGATGGCTTGGGTTCAAGGTCATGTTGGCTCATAGTTTCTCTCAGGTTATATGGAATTGTAAATGAAAATTGGTATTTATAAATCTACAAATTAATAGATAAATAAAGTGAAATTAATTAGTTTAATGAGCTAAATCAATAAAATTAAATATGTTATGTTATTTATTTATTTAAATCCTCTAAAAACCATTAACTAATGAGAAAATTTAGTTTCCTTACAAAATTTAGTTTCCTTACAATTCAATTGATATTGAAGAAATTAGAATTTAGTAAGTAACTAAAGTAAAATTAATGAATTTAATAAGTGAATTAAATGAAATTTAAGTATATTTTTTATTTATCTCCCACCCCTACTTGAAGCATATGTGTTGCCTAGGTGGCATGGTTGCAAAAATGAGGTCCAACCTGTAACAACTACTATAACGACCATGTATTGCAAATAAATAGGAGAAAGAATGAACCACAACATTGTCAGGGCTTTGGCACCGCCCAACAGAATTGTCATTGAAACTCATCAACCAAACCACTCTAGTTGAAAGACAACTCTACTTATAGCCCGCGGAAATGGTTGTCTTGGTGACAGATCTAATAGACCCCATAATAATTAACCAGATATAGAGCCACAAGTTTCTCTAAAGAAAAGTTTTGTAAAATACATTTAGAACTTAATAACACCATGAGGGCGAAGATACCCTCGACCAACTAACAATTTTCTTCATAAGAACGTGCTTACTAGAACATAAAACAATCGCAAACATACTAGAATAAAGCCCTCTCATCTCAAGCACCAATATATCCCACTTAAGATAGACAGAGAAAAAACTCTTGCGTTGCCCACACCCCACCAAATCTTAAGATTGTCTTACAGAAAGACAATACAATTGACCTAAGAAAACAAATACTAAAAGAAACAAGCTCAAGGAGGAAACAACCTGCGCCACCTCGACGATTAACAAAGGTGAATCTTCGCAAATTGTCGACTACCAAGGATTGAGGACATTGTAATAATTTTGCACGCCCAACTCCGATTCCCACCCACCAACCCTTCCTTGGCACCACAACATGCAAATACCATGCCATTTCAGTACCAATCACTCCCACAGACGATTTCCTCTCAATGAAAGGGTGATGAATTGCCACCAGCAGTAGGGAGGTCGACACCTCGGCCTCACTTCTACTCCATACTCTCTCACATAACGCTCAAAACCAAATTGATGTGATAAATAAACAGTTAGAGTTGGCTATCTAGTGCATTTCATGCATATGCATGTTGGGGGCGTTGCTCATAAATTTCCATCATATCCCAGGGTGGTAGGCTTGATGCCCAAGGATCCCTCATAATCATCATTAACACCCCATTAGAGATTTTTCTCTATTATTTTTAAACAGATGGAAGAAGAAAAACATTTTCTTTTAGGAGGGTTGTCCATTTAGGATTTTAGGATATATGAAATTATGATTTTAATATATATAGTGGATTATTGAAATGAATCTTTCATTTGTAATCTTGTTTTTGTTATAAACCCTGTGTGTGTTTTATATGTTTGTTGTGCCATCTGGTAGTTCATGGTGGTTATTGTTCACATGTTGTTCTGGAATGTACCAAATAAAGCAACAGTCTACTACAAAGTATAATTTAAGTGAAAAAACAAGTATTAGGTAGATTTTGTTAAAGTGAAAACAATTTAATATCTAATCAGGTAGAATTCTGAGGAAAGAGAATAATTGCAACCAATATTTAGGGAGATGTCATTATGGAGTTGGAGGTACATGTAGTGAAAATATAAATTTACACTATGATGTGGAGAAGTGGTGACTATATTTTGAATCTGCTAGGGGCCTAAGCCTTGATTTTTCTATTAACAAATCATTTGGATCTTGAAGACTAAAGCAAACATTTAGAAATTGAAACTCGTTTGAAGTTTGTGCCAAAGAAGAGAGTTGTTATATAGAGTTGTCAAGTAAAGCCTAAGAAGATAGTGGTTGAAGGAAAGTATCAACTAGGGATAATTATATAGGGTTTGAATGAAGTAACCAATAACTATGAAGCTATTAATAGAAATAACTTTTAGAAAATCAATATTGACCTCTTGGGGAAGAAGGTAAGAAAACTGTATAGATAATTAGGTTGTATGGAAGAGGCCCTAGGATTTAGACCAATGAAGAGAATCCTAAGAAAAAAACCATAACATATCAATTTGAAGTTGAGAAAGCCCTCAAGGGGGAGTGCAATGAATGTTAAAATTATTTATAGCTACTGCGGAGGACTAGAGAGAGGAGGAAAAAATAAAGAAAGTCCCAAAAACAAAGTCATAATAAAAGAGGACAAAGTTATGAAGATGCTAATAATTGATATTTTCCAATTGAGGAATCTTATTAGGCAGAGAAACATATTTTCATTTGAAATGGAGAAAATTATAGGTAAAGTCCTCCTAATAGCTAATATGGGTAATGAAGGATATAATGGTGTTAATAAGACCATCATTTGTGCACCTAAAAAAGGTGAATTGTTGGAGGTTCTTTAGGGAACAAAATTTTTTTTGGTAACTTTCTTATGGATGAATTCACATGCAAGGAAACTAGTATTAAGTGAGCACATTAGTTGGTGATAATGAAATATGCCACGAATAAGTACGTGTTGAGATCAACAAGGAAGAAGAACCTCAAGTGACATTGGGACAATTTAAGGGTGACATTATAAGTTAAAAATGATGAAGGGTCGGAGATTAAGGAAACCTTCCATTTAGAGAAGGTAAAAGAAATTTTCCAAGCACTAGAGATGAGAGAAAATTATGAGTAGTGGGTATTTGAATTCCCGTGAGAATTGAAAAAGGATGGTAATGCCAAAATCATTATTTTTTTATCTAAAGATGAGGAGTACCTAGAGAACATCACTATGAGGGTAATTGATTTGTAAACTATCAAGAAAATACACTACTTTTCTTTTACAACATATTCACCTTATATTATTTTCAGTGTTCCCTTCCCCCACTTTGGGGGTATGCTAGTTTTATCAATATCCTAGTTAAAAATGGATTTTCTTTTATGCAATGTTGAATCAACATGGACTGTCGTACCTCAGGTACGGAATCTGAGCCGCCATGGAGCTCGGTCACCGGTTTTGCAGTGTGGTTTCGACGTTCGAGCCACCATGGAGCTTTGTCACCTGTTTTGCAGTGTGGTTTCGACGTTCGAGCCACCATGGAGCTTTGTCACCTGTTTTGCAGTGTGGTTTTCCACCTTTGCTTCTAAGGAAATTCATGGAGAGAAACCATGAAGGAAGGCGAGGATAGTTGGAAATGAAAAGCCAAGCGTATGAATGACAGTTAGATAGCGTGGAAGGGGATAAATGTCGTTTTTTTTTCATGTTTTAGAATTTGGGTAAATATTAAGTATCCTGTAGTAAGTTAATCATTATGTTTCAGAATTTGGGTAAATATTAAGTATCATGCAGTAAGTTAATCATTACTTTACTACTTTCTCATTTTTCCTATTAAATATCATTCTATTCTCATTCAAAGAGTAAGAGGCAATGAGCAATGATTGAATTACTAAATGATACTTAATATTTGCCTACCAATAATTGTAGAAATATACCCTCTATTTTTCATAAATCTTATTGTTTATATTTTCGTTATTTTTCATTTCAAAATCCATATGAACAATGTCTTGAGAGATGAGAGGTTTCTAACGAAATTATATAATATCTCGTATTATTTTGCAAAGAGGTGCATTCTATAACTGAGCATGATAGGGATGTGTAAGTATGTCACGTCTCTAATTTAAAAAAATAAATAAAAATAAAAATAAAAAAAAATAAATAAATTAATGTCAACCCAAAACAAAAATAAATAGCTATATAGATTAAAAGACTACAATACAATTCCACACAAAGAATGGAAAACCTGCTCTAAAATATTTTAATATTTCTTTTAATTAAATATTTGTAAAATAAATCTTTAAAAGGAAAAACCATATCCTATAAATATATTAAAATCTTTAAAAACATAAATATTTTCAAATCAAAGTTATAATATTTGAAAATATTAATTTGATACAATTTTATTATAAATTTTGTTCTCATACTATATATTAATATTAATATTAAAAAATTAATAATATTATTATTATTAAATCTAATATTAATATTAACCAATTATATATATATATATATATATATATATATATATATTTTAATAATCTTTTATTAATTATATATCAAAGTCCTTTGCCGTGTTGAAAATGATGGTATCCTTATTTTCACGCATTTAAACATATTTTTCAAGTGGAGATACCGCTATCCACGTTATCGTTCATGTCTCAACTTTAGATGGAAACTACGTCACTCTAACATTGAAATCTTTATTTTCGAACTAACTCTAAAATGGTGGGTCGACGAAATGATTGTAAATAACAACATTAAAACGTTTAAATAATTATTAATAGCAGTTGCCCCAGGAGGTGCAAGGAGAGGCCGATAGGAGTATCTAGATGGTCCTCCCTGAAGGATCACTTTGACAACGAAGCTCGTTCATTAATAGTTTTTCACAAACTATCTGAGAACCTTTTTGACAATACCCTTGGAGCCATGGGGCTGATTATTTATAACTGGTCAACATTTCTTACCGCTGTAAGTAACTTGGCAAGACAGAGGTTACTATACATTGACTATAAGAATGGTATTCAAATTCAAACACCCTCATCTCATGGGCCACATATTTACTTCTGTATTTACGAGCTGCAGCAACATATAGAGCTAAATTGAGCAAACTCAATGCAGCCCAGAGCCAAAAATAGTAGTCCAGGTGACCTTCATTCAAGTTATTGGGTATCCATCCCACACTTCCTCCTCTGGTGGTGATAAGCATTACAACAATGACTAGTACAAAACTAAAATAGTTACCGAATGCGATACTAAGATGGGACAGAGCACTGCACAGGGTGCGCATGGCATCAGGTGCCTCTTCATAGAAGAATTCTAGTTGCCCTGCCAATACAAATGTCTCTACAAGGCCTAACAATACATACCGTGGTATCTGCCACAAAATGCTTAGAGGAACTGGTGTCTCTGTATCATGAACCAGGTTGTGACTCCTCACAATTTGCAACCGTTTGATTTCAAGAATTGCAGCACACACCATAGAAAACATGGTGAATAACTTACCTATACCCATTCGTTGCAACTCCGACAATCCCTTCTCGTTTCTCTTCCATTTTGTCATTGCTGGTGCGATGCTTAAAACATATAGTGCAACCCAGAGCATGCAGGTTACACTGTTGAACATGTACAGTGAAGCTGCAGGTATATTGAAAAGGCCACCGATGTTAGTATTCATTGTCTTGCCCTGTTCCACAAACATGGTGTGTGCCTGGGCATATGTTGATGCATATATTATAGCTGTTGCCCATATAGGCACCATTCGAAGCAATATTTTCACTTCTTCCACTTGGGTTACTGTACAAATCCTCCAACCATTCAAGCACAACTCATCATTCTTTCTCTCACTATCGCTTATTGTTGCAGCCTTATCTAAACACCTGCAAATCCCATGACTAGAGTTGAAATCCCAAAGCCCAACGCCCAGCTGACGTTGTCTTCTACCCACACCACACCAGTGCTAGAAAGCAGAGTTCCAAAATTACTGACAAAGAAAAACCAATTGAAGAATGAACTCTTCATCATCCTTTCTTTTGGATTGGTGTCATTGAATTGATCTGCTCCAAAAGCTACAATGCATCGCATGAAGCTTCAAACTTCCCAAAGCCATTACATAAAGACCCAGGTAAAATACAATAGCTGGGAGCTTTAAGACACTCACCAATGTCAGTGTGGCTAATCCCTGCAATAAAATTAGATGTGAGAATTTATCATTATGACATCAGAAAACGCAAGGGCTATCTGAATTATGTGGGAATCTTCTTCTAAATGATACAGGAAGCTGAAACTTTTTCTTTCTTTTTATATTAACAAGAAAGAATATATCTGTTATCAGAAAGAATCAAAGGAAGAGAAAAATATTAACAACAGATGAAACAAAATAGGGTTGTGATAGCTCCAACCAGTTATTGTAGGTTGTGATAAAAATATTGACAGAGATTGAAGTAATAGTTGAAGTGTGAATAAAATTGCAGAGAGGGTGACACCACAGTACCATGCTGAGAGATAGTCACCAGCTTACTTTTTGAAAGGTTCAGTACTGTAGTAACTACTACCACCAACTTCTAAGAGAGGGCTATCATATCTTCTTTCTTCTTGGGTAGTTTGATTCCTCTGCCAAGTGAAAATAAATTGAATTTAACTTGTAGGTAGATAGACCATTTAACCCTAGCTTATGTAGAATGTAAATTTGGACATCCAATAGAGCAAATTAGCAAAGTGTTGATTTTGCTCCATACCAGTAAAATACAGGAAATATGTAACAGGTAAAATATGTGCAGCCATTCACAAACTGTAAACTGTTTATCTTCCATTATAACTTCATCTCCCAAGCCCGCCCTTCAGCCGAGCAACGGGAGAGTCTGCAAACTCCATTTAATGTGCAGGTGAGCATTGGCATTATGCTAATAGATTTAGCTTATAAGTTGAAAGAAAATCTTGGTTACCTCTCTTCTTTCAAAGTTTTTACAGATAAATATTTCAACTGAACATTTGGATGTTTTGAAAATCAATGATGAAATATGGATCCAATGAAGCAAAGTAAGCTAAGTTGCTCCAGACTTAGCTCAAATATCTTTACTCCAGAGTTATATCATTGTACTCAGAAATATCTTTATATTCTACAGTAAGAATATACATGTTTTTGTTGGGTTTGAGAAGTAATAGGGAAAATATAAACAGATTCTTCCATAACATAACAAGATTGTAAGCGATAGATTAAAAGCTATTAGAAGAATACACTCATTATAAGCTCAGCATATGACTTGTGAAAATTGAACCTTAATGAGAAAATAATAACATTCCTCCGAACCAGGCAACCTACATCCAATTCCAATTCATTCCAATTCAAACCGCAATAGTAACTGTAATAGCGAGGAATCAATATCATAATTTATAGTCTATGCAAGAAAGCTAAAAGTGATCAATCTTATAATCTGTTATGTAAAATATGTGAAAGGGGGCTAATGTTTACCGAGGTTACTTTCAACTATCTGATGAATGGGTTTTGCAAGGAAGGAAAAATCAATCATGGAGATCAACTTTTCTGCAAAATGTTACAAATGAATTTAACTCCAAATGCAAATCTTGAAATGGGGCAATAAAACACCTAAAATTTTAGTATTCTTGAAATAAAAAATAAACACCACAATTGCAATGAGATCATCATGATCGTTCTAGCGACATAATATTTTTCAAAAACTTACTCCTTGATCAAGTTATGGTCATTTAAAGTTTAGCCCATAAAAACCCTAGTCACATTAGGAAGAGTACTACAATGTGGTCGTTGTCTAGTGCTCCACCTCCTCCGATGGTCCACATCATCACCTTGTGGCCTTTTCCACACCACTTGAGCGTAGGTCCCACCAATGAGGAAACCAAGGTTGACTCCCAACAATGAAATTCATAGTGCACACCTCTGAGCCCTAGGAACTTGACCTGGCATGGGTATTAACCTTCCACCTCCAATCTCGCTGAGGTACAGACCCCTAACTAAGGTTGGGCCTAGCCCACAACTTGAGATGTCCATGTAACAATAATTTTAAAAGGTTTTCTTGCATTCCTAACTGCTAAGTAAGGTCATTCCTAGCCCACCAGTCAGGAAATTTTGTACATAACGTAACCCCGAAGGGTCTCGATCCCAAAAGGACACCACTGTAAAAACTTGTAGATTTACGATTTTAACAATTATTCTAGCCTTTCATGATCTCTCAAGTTCGACCCTGATTTTACTTAGAGCTTAAGAACATAAATAATAAAATCAGGGTTTGGCTTTGATTTGATGAGTCTAATTGATAAAATAAAGAAAAATAGTGATGTTAAAGAACAATTACATATAAGTACTTGATATTTCTAATACATTAAATACTGTAATAGTGTCAACAGACTTGCAACCAAGCACACAAGTCTAGTAATACTCAAACCATATTTATACCTTACACACTCAACATTTAACAATTCTAGTAGTCACAAATCAATTATTTTCATACAAATCAAGTATGAAAGAAATTATAAATCATAGGACCTCCATGATGACATGCAACATAATAAACTTACACAAATGTTCAAAGAATTTAACTTACAACCTCATGGAAAAACTTCATATAATGCATAACAAAATTCAAAACAAATTCAACCAATTAATTTAAAGCAAAAATTTTTATAGCCATGCAATATTCCACGAAATTATACATTTAGATTTAGTAAGAAAAAAATATTAGTTTCAAATATCTCAGATAATTTCACTAATCTACAGTATCAAAATGGAGCAACTAAAGGTGGGACCTCGGTTCCCCCCAACCATAGACCTATTATTGGGACCCTTGAGCCAAATCTGTGATCTAAGGTGAAATATTCCTTTAAGATGCCTTAGTAATAATCCCTCTTCAGTAGCCCCAAGGGTTAGCTCAAGCGGTAGTGAGCCAATACGTGGTCCTCTCCGTTGAGGGAGGTCACGGGTTCGATTCTTGAGTCCTTTGGGGTTAGGCACCGAAAGTCTGCCGAACGGTTTACCGCGCGTACCATCCAGAAATTCTGGGGAAGTACGCCCGAGTTTCCCGTGAGCTTTCCCCTCGTGAAAAAAATAATCCCTCTTCAGTACACAATGAATAGGAAATACTTAATAAAGTGGGTGGTTTTTCAATTTGTCAAGCACAATATAATTCACAGTAATGGGTGGTTTATCAGCTGGTTCAAGCACTCTAGGAGTGGTTTATCAACTATGTCAAGCACTTAATGAATGATTTATTAGCCCATAACAATAACCCTTCTGCATATGGTTTATCAACCCTAGCAGACACTCTAAGTGGTCTATTAGCGAGTTGCTTGGAAAACACTCATCCTATTTTATTTTCATCCTCTTTGTCTTCTAGTCATATTTTCTCTTTCTGACAATCCCATTACCTTAACTCCTATCTATTTCCAGCTTTAGTCATGAGCTCCACTAAGAAGAGGTCCAATTACCCATTTTTGTGCATTTCCCTATTTTATAATTTCCTCATGGGTCCCTTCATATTCCTCTTGGAACCTTCCTCTTATTTTTCTCATTATTTTCACCATAGAATTTATTTGCACTATAGAATTAATTTAATGTGCCAACTAACACCACTTGGTTTATATTTCCTCTCCCCTCTTAGATTATCGGTTTGTGGTCCCAAACTTAAAGCCAATAGATAATTACATTACAAAATTTAGGGGGAGTTTAACAGGGGTGCCAAAAATGCCACACCCTTAATGCAGAAACCATCCTCGATGTCCTTATTAGCATGAAAACAAAACAAAAAATGTGTTTTATACACAACTCTTACATTTTTGCAATTCAGTCAAAAAAATATGGGTATTGCACGGTTATTTTATCATGCATCTCCTAAATGGCTTCATCAAGTTTAAAGTGATTGCAGTGCACCTTGAACTGCTCTATTGTTCTATTCTAGTGCATGCTTTGTCTTAGATTAAGTTGTATATCAATTAATTAAATGATCTCATTGCAATTGTGGTGTTTTATTTTTTATTTTTTTAAGTTTCCTGCATATTTGAGAAAGGCAACGTGCAGGAAACTTTGTGGCTTTGGTATGAAATGCAAACAGTAAGCCTCAAGCCCAAATTTAAGTAATTCTGAAGTAATTCTTTGATCAATATCCAAGAATCTTGTTACTTAGCAGAAAACAGAGTACGTGAAAGAAGATATAAAACATAACAACAAAATAAAGAAACAGATTTGACTGGAGCGATTAAGAAATAAATAAATAGAGACAAATGAGGTGAGAGAGAATTTTTAATGTTAAGAACTAATAGACAACCTTGCCCTAATCAAGATTTGATAAGAAACTTGAGAGAGGAGTTCAATGCAAAATAAGCATCCAATGAAACAGAATTTCTCCAAAAAGTGGCCACTTTCAGCTAATAAAATAACCGTTCGAATGAAAAGCAAGCTCTTTATTCATATACCTTTGTCATCTACGTTCCAAACTTTTGGCATTGTATAAGAGCTTTTGATAGTTGCAACAACTTCCAAGAATGAAATAAATTATTTACTGTCTAATACAATTCATGAGTCAAAGTAATGTTGCAAATATCTCTTACTTCTCCTGATAATTCCAAGTTTTTCAAGTTACCAATTTTTCTGAGTTTTTCAAGGAAACCCCAGTCCTTGCCTCCCTTACTGCCCTAATAACAGAACTAAAATAGCATGCCTTACTGACTTTATTTTCTGTCATATTCCAGATTCAACCACAAATCATTATATGCCATAGTTGAGATTATGCCAGGGCTCATCAATTTGCATAGTCTCTTACACAGAAGTGACAAACAAACGTTTTGCCAGATTGCAGCAGTAAAAAAATAATAGTGAATTTTATCATACTTATTTTGCATTATCTGTTGTTTTCCTAAATTTTATTGTTGGTGAATTCGAACCCGGAGGTGACCTAGGTGAATGATCAGAGAGATGTATTTCAAATTTTAGCTTAAGTGAATCTTGACATAATGCAATGTGTAGCAGCATATACATCAGGGGAAGTTTCTTTTGACAGTGTTTGAGGACTATTTTAATTCCCAAACCCCTAAACAGAACTGGAGGTTAAGGACTATTTTCAATCCCCGAGCCTGCAATTTATCGACAGATCCCTTAATATCCAGAAATGATTCAGACAAAGGTCTGAACTGGAGAAGCCCTCGGTCACCGAGATGAAATCGGGAGGTCAAACAAAGACAACAGAGAAACTTGAGAGAGGAGTTCTGCTCAATAGAGTATCATAAATAGCAAAATTTCCATTCCACAGTTTTCTTCACTGCAGTGTATTATAATCCAGTCTCTAGAAGGAACAAATGCTGAAAGCTCTGCAAACATGAAACTATGCACAGTCTTGGCTGTAGCAGACTCCAATCTAACAGACAAAAGGCTAGAGTAGTTTATAGTCCAAGACAATGTTCAAGAAACTTTATGATTCACACAGAAGAGGTATGACTGATACCGCACTCTGAGTTAGAGTCAAGCATTTGGAAATTTTTGAATCATTAGTATCAGAGTATAAGGCATATCTGATGTAATAAAGTAATTAAAATGATAATTAGATATTAATCATTTTTTCTGGAAAAATCACAATATCATTTGGAGTATCGATACGTTTCAAATTATTTAGTGTAGCAAAGTCTTGATGATGAACTACACTAGGCAGTTTGAAACACGTCGGCACCCTAAATAATATTGTAATTTTTCCAAAAAAAATTCATTAAACAATTATGGATCACAGAAATTTACAATCTGTGAAAATTAGATAAAAAATAGTTACAAATGTAACAGTAACACAACTACCTCGCCAATCATATAAAAGGGAATCAACCACATTGTATCAATTTACCTCGTTTTGACCTCGTTGTAATAAAAGCATAATCTTTTACGTGAGTCCATTGACTCTGTTTCTAATCATGTTTGCAAGCATTATCTAGAAAAGGGCATGGCATTAGAACAGAAAGCTCCTGAGCAATAATGGAAAACTCTGATTGAAAAGGGTTTCAAAGAAGAGACAGAGCTGAATACAAAATGATTGAATTTCAATGTGATTATTATACAAACACAAAGGATCAAGGATAAAGACGAGTTTATAAAGCTAATACATCGATTGAATTCAGAGATTGAAGTTCCACACATACATAAAGCACATACATAAAGGCAAGTGAGCTAAATATTTGTCAATTGATAAAATAGTCAAATGACTATTAAAAATTGTACAATGTAAAGACAAATCTCATAGCTTATAGAAATTATAGAAACCCTGGGTTATTTAATATAATTGTTAAAGCCCACAAAGGTGAATATCAATTCGAGTCTTGTGAATCAATACAACTGAGCCAAAGAACATACTATGGTGTCCTATATTAAAAGAAATCTGCAGACAGTAAAAACAATCCATAAAATCCATTATCTCAATAAAGAAGCGACGCGCGTGAAGAGAGAGCTACAGGCAGTTATATCAATTCACTCCAGAAGTTGTCCATAGAATTATCCCCTTGACCTAAAATCGGAAATATTTCACTGCTGATATGAACATCCGACCAATCATAATGGAAATAAGGAATGAAAAAAGACATACAAACACGAATCGAGCTTAAAATTAACCAGGTATGGAGTTTCTGAAGAATTGTCGGTTTCAAAACTTAGTTATGGATTGAATCAGTCACGGTTCAAACCTGAGACACCACCTATTCCCTAATCGCCTAAGTTACTTGAGTATGCCAGATAAGATAAAGTCTGAGCAAGTAAACCCAGACAGTTCAGTTGAAATAGAAACTTACAAGTACCCTTAAATTTTACGAACCATTGGCAGAAAAACATTTGTAATCCACGGAAATTTCACGAAAATTATAGCAACCAAAAAAGAGACAATTTTATATAAAATGGCATGGAGCAGAATCCTGCCTTTAAGCAAGCTTATACATAAGCGCCAATGGAAAACCCCAATACAAAATTTTCAAGTTTCAACATTGTAGGGATAAACCCTCGGCCAATTTTGAGATATTCCCATAAGAATTGGGCATTGAACCATTTCAACTTGTACTACGTCTGAAAAATCGCTACTAAAAAACAAATCATTAATCGGACTTACAATATATGTTTGCTGCAGTGCAAATCCAATCTAGTCCTCTGATTTATCCAATTGTTTCCCCTTCCCATAGATTATCCCTGTCTCCTGTTGATTGCAGAGCAAATTAAACAATTGAACAAGATAGTCAAAGGCTTTTTAATTTTAGCCCTATAAAGATTTGTTTCTCTTACCTGACGATCTGGAATGGGTCGTATTTTTTCGACATACCGATCTGAATTTGCGGCCAAAGCGGCCCTAACCTGCAAGAATATAGCCCTTTATACTACTTATTGAAGAGGTTGATAGTCATAAGACTAATTTCCAACGCAAATAACAGCTAAAATAATTGAAGAAAAACAAAATAGAAGGATTTGTAAGCCCGACCTCCTGCTCTCTGCGGGCTTCCCGGTCGGGTTCAGGAGACAACCCTCTGTAGCATGCAAAACCCTCAAATATATAGCGGGTACGTAAAACCCACAAATTTAAAAATGAAATATAAGACACCATGAAACAATACCTGACGAACTTCATGGCTGCAGAGCCTTGAGAAAATGTGGTGGAAGCAGATTATCTGTAACAAAATGCAGCGTCTGATTCCAACTTTTGGGTTAAGCTTCTTACACTCTAAATAACAACAAAGGAGAAACCACTTGCAGATCTGCAGAAACTGCAATGCGTCTGCGTCATGGTGCGGTCTGCCCGGTGCCGTCAATGCAACCAAGTGGGTGAACTACCGCCTCTGAAACTGGCCTTGAAAGCCACAGATGCCCTCAATAATCCAAAATCCATATGGAGTCTGCGGGAACAAAACTGGAGGCGCACAGATCGGAACAGTTGTTATGCCAACAGATCGGAACAGTTGTTAGGCGACAGCTGTTAGCCAGAAATTAAAACTGTCAGGGAACATGTGTCAGCCAGACATTAAAAATGTTGACGATAAAAAACTGGTTCTCTTTCAAAAGAGAAGGCCTATCGGCCTAAAAATATGTCTTTTCATTAATACATTTAAATATTTTTTAAAATATGTTATAAAAATTACAGATTTATATAATGTATCAGTGCATATCTCAAAAAAACATTTTCACATTATTAAAATCATAATATAAAAAGAGAATAGCAAGCTATTAAAATATCAAACTCCTCTGAGAAACTATGCCATCATCTCACTAAAGAAAAACAGAAAGTGTGATATAGTCCAATACAAACCATGGTCATATAGTATCCATACATATCCCATGCCCCAATACAAACCATGGTCATACAGTATCCATACATATCCCATGCCCCAGGCAGAACAGAAAATACAACCCAAAAATATGTTGTGTGGTAACTAACACAATCTGCAGGTCGAAAGAAACATAAACATAGAAAGTATAAGATATGTCCGAAAATATGCCCATACAAAATTTGACAACGCAAGCCATTCGTTCAGATTCAATGAACTTGGAAGGTGCCTTGTGCCTCATATAACAGATAGTGCATTTGCCCCAAAATTTTGTCGAGCCCCATTTTAGACAAACGATTAGCCTCAATATTCTTTTCCCTATAGATATGATAAAATGTAATGTGGTCGAAAGTCCCTTAGAGCATTTATCCTCTCTAGCTAGTGTGTGAGATGTGGAGGGGAAAAAGTATTATTAGATTTCATGTAATTAATAATGACTTGTGAGTCTCCAAATACCATAAGTTTTTTAATGTACAATTGTTTGGCAAACCACAGCAATCCCCGTAATGCAAGAACCTCAACCCTGATATTGGTGCCATGTCCCCCATTCTAAAAACAATTATAATGATAGTTTGTGTACAATTTAAGCCATGCCCCACATCCACAACAATTATTTTGTGCAACCCCATCAAAGAATCTAGTAGGTAAAGATATCGGGTGTGGTCTCATTCGAATAGACAGGTCCCGGGGAAGCGGAAAGCCTGGATGAATACCACCCAAAAAATTAATTATATTATGCGCCACCAATATAGGGTGTATAAGTATGTCATGGAATATCGACTTTTTCCTAGACGTCCATACAAGCCAATGAAGGAACAAAGGGATAGTGCCTAGATGTGTTCCTCTATCAAACCACCACCCAGCACATTCAGTGGTATCTGTGAACTATATGAAAGGCATCTTCAATGAGGCAAATACTTGTTTCCATATTTCAATCACCGCAATACACTGATAGAACAAGTGTTGATTATTCTCTGATTCCATACCACAAAGTGTGCAACACCCCGGTCCTAAAAAAACCCTGTTTACAGAGATTTTCCCGAGTTAAATTCTTGTTGTGCCAAACCAGCATAAAATGATTTTGATAAGTGCGTGAATTTTCCATACCTTCTTAAACCAGAACTGCGCAATCGGGCCCCAAATATAAGAGGAGACAAAACTGTAAGTTTCGTGTGTCAGTGCACAATTGTCCACGAGTGTACTACCCCAGGTCAACCCAGGTCAAATAGTCACCCTGTAAAATTATTAGAGAAAAAATATGGATCTAGTTGAAGAATAATTTGCACAAACTTTCCAAGTTGAAAAAGAAAAATAATTAGAATTGAGAATGAAATTAGTTCATCAATATTAGGTTGAGAATCAATATATAAAGCAACTAAGTTAAGCTTAGTTGTACATGCAATAACTATGGATAGTTAAAGCTAACTGAAGCTAAGTGTGCTTATGTTATGTTAATGTGCACATGCACCACATGCAAGCACTATAGTTAACTGACTAAAGCCAAGTGCACACCACATATAAGCACTTGAGTTAACTAGCTAAAGACAAGTGCACATCGCATGTAAGCACTCGAGTTAACTAGCTAAAGACAAGTGCACATTGCATGCAATATCTAGAGTTGAACTTCCGTACATCGATGATATGGTCATTATGTTAACATCAATGACTTTTTATTGGTGTAAGTATATATGTTCTCAATCGATTGAGAAGGTTGGGTATAAAACATCATCTTTATTATCAATCCATTTTGGAAAACAGTAAACTCATAGAAATATGATATTGTGGAGCACTCTGTCTATAACTAAAGTCATAGTACCATCATATTTGTTTCATTTTCCTAAATTTTGGCCGCTTGATAAGCCAATAAACAAATTTTTCTAAAGCTTAAAGGTTTTTCACTTAGTGATATCCTATTCTCATTCCCTCATCCAATAGGCACTAATTTGCTTGGGAAATTTTTAGAATTGAAGCAAAAATGTGTCGAGCCACCAATGAAGTGTGAGTCACCTAATATCAATCCCATCCTTCCATTGTTGTCATCCATCCACGTAGTTTTGGAAACCTTTGATTTGATTGAGTTGCACGAGGCCTTTCCAAGCCTTTGGATCCACCAATATTCATCTGATATCATGTAGCTTTCTAGGGAAAATATTTTCATTGAAAAGTTTGATGGGGTTTGATGTAAGTCTACATGAAGGTAGGAGGGTTGTCCATTTAGGATTTTAGGATATATGAAATTATGATTTTAATATATATAGTGGATTATTGAAATGAATCTTTCATTTGTAATCTTGTTTTTGTTATGAACCCTGTGTGTGTTTTATATTTTTGTTGTGCCATCTGGTAGTTCAATGTGGTTTTTGTTCACATGTTGTTCTGGAATGTACCAAATAAAGAAACAGTCTACTACAAAGTATAATTTAAGTGAAAAAACAAGTATTAGGTAGATTTTGTTAAAGTGAAAACAATTTAATATCTAATTAGGTAGAATTTTGAGGAAAGAGAATAATTGCAACCAATATTTAGGCAGATGTCATTATGGAGTTGGAGGTACATGTAGTGAAAATATAAATTTACACTATGATGTGGAGAAGTGGTGACTATATTTTGAATCTACTAGGGGCCTAAGCCTTGATTTTTCTATTAACAAATCATTTGGATCTTGAAGACTAAAGCAAATATTTAGAAATTGAAACTCGTTTGAAGTTTGTGCCAAAGAAGAAAGTTGTTATATAGAGTTGTCAAGTAAAGCCTAAGAAGATAGTGGTTGAAGGAAAGTATCAACGAGGGATAATTATATAGGGTTTGAATGAAGTAACCAATAACTATGAAGCTATTAATAGAACTAACTTTTAGAAAATCAATATTGACCTCTTGGGGAAGGAGGTAAGAAAAATGTATAGATAATTAGGTTGTATGGAAGAGGCCCTAGGATTTAGACCAATGAAGAGAATCCTAAGAAAAAAACCATAACATATCAATTTGAAGTTGAGAAAGCCCTCAAGGGGGAGTGCAATGAATGTTAAAATTATTTATAGCTATTGTGGAGCACCAGAGAGAGGAGGAAAAAATGAAGAAAGTCCCAAAAACAAAGTCATAATAAAAGAGGACAAAGTTATGAAGATGCTAACAGTTGAGATTTTCCAATTGAGGAATCTTATTAGGCAGAGAAACATATTTTCATTTGAAATGGAGAAAATTGTAGGTAAAGTCCTCCTAATAGCTAATATGGGTAATGAAGGATATAATGGTGTTAATAAGACCATCATTTGTGCACCTAAAAAAGGTGAATTGTCGGAGGTTCTTTGGGGAACAAAAATTTATTTGGTAACTTTCCTATGGATGAATTCACATGCAAGGAAACTAGTATCAAGTGAGCACATTAGTTGGTGATAATGAAATATGCCACGAATAAGTACATGTTGAGATAAACAAGGAAGAAGAACCTCAAGTAACATTGGGACAATTTAAGGGTGACATTATAAGTTAACAATGATGAAGGGTCGGAGATTAAGGAAACCTTCCATTTAGAGAAGGTAAAAGAAATTTTCCAAGCACTAGAGATGAGAGAAAATTATGAGTAGTGGGTATTTGAATTCCCGTGAGAATTGAAAAAGGATGGTAATGCCAAAATCATTATTTTTTTATCTAAAGATGGGGAGTCCCTAAATAACATCACTATGAGGGTAACTGATTTGTAAACTCTCAAGAAAAAACACTACTTTTATTTTACAACATAGTCACCTTATATTATTTTCAGTGTTCCCTTCCCCCACTTTGGGGGTATGCTAGTTTTATCAATATCCTAGTTAAAAATGGATTTTCTTTTATGCAATGTTGAATCAGCATGGACTGTCGTACCTCAGGTATGGAATCCGAGCCGCCATGGAGCTTGGTCACCGGTTTTGTAGTGTGGTTTCGACGTTCGAGCCACCATGGAGCTTTGTCACCTGTTTTGCAGTGTGGTTTTCCACCTTTGCTTCTAAGGAAATTCATGGATAGAAACCATGAAGGAAGGCGAGGATAGTTGGAAATGAAAAGCCAAGCGTATGAATGACAGTTAGATAGCGTGGAAGGGGATAAATGTCGTGTTTTTTCATGTTTTAGAATTTGGGTAAATATTAAGTATCCTGCAGAAAGTTAATCATTATGTTTCTGAATTTGGGTAAATATTAAGTATCATGCAGTAAGTTAATTATTACTTTACTACTTTCTCATTTTTCCTATTAAATATCATTCTATTCTCATTCAAAGAGTAAGAAGCAATGAGCAATGATTGAATTACTAAATGATACTTAATTTTTGCCTACCAATAATTGTAGAAATATACCCTCCATTTTTCATAAATCTTATTGTTTATATTTTCATTATTTTTCTTTTCAAAATCCATATGAACAATGTCCTGAGAGATGAGAGGTTTCTAACGAAATTACATAATATCTTGTATTATTTTGCAGAGAGGTGCATTCTATAACCGAGCATGATAGGGATGTGTAAGTATGTCACGTCTCTAATTAAATAATTAAAAAATAAAATAAAAAAATTAATGTCAACCCAAAACAAAAATAAATAGCTATATAGATTAAAAGACTACAATACAATCCCACACAAAGAATTGAAAACCTGCTCTAAAATATTTTAATATTTCTTTTAATTAAATATTTGTAAAATAAATCTTTAAAAGGAAAAACCATATCCTATAGATATATTAAAATCTTTAAAAACATAAATATTTTCAAATCAAAATTATAATATTGAAAAATATTAATTTGATACAATTTTATTATAAATTTTGTTCTCATACTATATATTAATATTAATATTAAAAAATTAATAATAATATTATTATTAAATCTAATATTAATATTAACCAATTATATTATTATTATTATTTTAATAATCTTTTATTAATTCTATCTCAAAGTCGTTTGCCATGATGAAAATGATGGTATCCTTATTTTCACGCATTTAAACATATTTTTCAAGTGGAGATACCGCTATCCACGTTATCGTTCATGTCTCAACTTTAGATGGAAACTACGTCACTCTAACATTGAAATCTTTATTTTCGAACTAACTCTAAAATGGTGGGTCGACGAAATGATTGTAAATAACAACATTAAAACGTTTAAATAATTATTAAAATATGTCTTTTCATTAATACATTTAAATATTTATTAAAATATGTTATATCTAATTTGTCTTTTGGAGAAGAAAAAAATTACAGATTTATATAATGTATCAGTGCATATTTCAAAAAAACATTTTCACATTATTAAGATCATAATATAAAAAGAGAATAGCAAGCTATTAAAATATCAGACTTCTCTGAGAAACTATGCCATCATTTCACTAAAGAAAAACAGAAAGTGTGATATAGTCCAATACAAACCATGGTCATATAGTATCCATACATATCCCATGCCCCAGGCAGAACAGAAAAATACAACCGAAAAATATGTTGTGTGGTAACTAACACCATTTGCAGGTCGAAAGAAACATAAACATAAAAAGTATAAGATATGTCCGAAAATATGCCCATACAAAATTTGACCACGCAAGGCATTCCTTTAGATTCAATGAACTTGGAAGGTGCCCTGTGCCTCATATAACAGATAGTGCATTTGTGCAAAAAATTTGTCGAGCCCCATTTTAGACAAACGATCAGCCTCAATATTCTTTTCCCTATAGATATGATAAAATGTAATGTGGTTGAAAGTCCCTCAGAGCATTTATCCTCTCCAGCCACTGTGTGAGATGTGGAGGGGAAAAAGTATTATTAGATTTCATGTAATTAATAATGACTTGTGAGTCTCCAAATACCATAAGTTTTTTAATGTACAATTTTTTGGCAAACCACAGCGATCCCCTTAATGCAAGAACCTCCACCCTGATATTGGTGCCATGTCCCTCATTCTAAAAAAAATTATAATGATAGTTTGTGTCCAATTTAAGCCATGCCCCACATCCAGAACAATTATTTTGTGTAGCCCCATCAAAGAATCTAGCTAGTAAAGATATCGGGTGTGGTCTCATTCGAATAGACAGGTCCCGAGGAAGCAGAAAGCCTAGACGAATACCACCCCAAAAATTAATTATATTATGCGCCACCAATATAGGGTGTATAAGTATGTCATGGAATATCGACTTTTTC
Source organism: Pinus albicaulis (assembly GCA_034641835.2). Taxonomy (NCBI): domain Eukaryota; kingdom Viridiplantae; phylum Streptophyta; class Pinopsida; order Pinales; family Pinaceae; genus Pinus; species Pinus albicaulis. The sequence continues at coordinate 259,758,621 of CM076570.1, forward strand.
CTGGACGTCCATACAAGCCAATGAAGGAACAAAGGGATAGTGCCCAGATGTGTTCCTCTATCAAAGCACCACCCAGCGCATTCAGTGGTATCTGTGAACTGTATGAAAGGCATCTTCAATGGGGCAAATACTTGTTTCCATATTTCAATCACCGCAATACACTGATAGAACAAGTGTTGATTACTCTCCGATTCCATACCACAAAGTGTGCAATGCCCCGGTCCTAAAAAAACCTTGTTTACAGAGATTTTCCCGAGTTAAATTCTTGTTGTGCCAAACCAGCTAGAAAAATAAAATGATTTTGACAAGTGCGTGAATTTTCCATACCTTCTTAAACCAGCACTGCGCAATTGGGCCCCAAATATAAGAGGAGACAAAACTGTAAGTTTCGTGTGTCAGTGCACAATTGTCCACGAGTGTACCACCCCAGGTCAAATAGTCACCCTGTAAAATTATTAGAGAAAAAATATGGATCTAGTTGAAGAATAATTTGCACAAACTTTCCAAGTTGAAAAAGAAAAATAATTAGAATTGAGAATGAAATTAGTTCATCAATATTAGGTTGAGAATCAATATATAAAGCAACTAAGTTAAGCTTAGTTGTACATGCAATAACTATGGATAGTTAAAGCTAACTGAAGCTAAGTGTGCTTATGTTATGTTAATGTGCACATGCACCACATGCAAGCACTATAGTTAACTGACTAAAGCCAAGTGCACACCACATATAAGCACTTGAGTTAACTAGCTAAAGACAAGTGCACATCGCATGTAAGCACTCGAGTTAACTAGCTAAAGACAAGTGCACATTGCATGCAATATCTAGAGTTGAACTAAAGCTAATGTAGGTGCATGTACACCAACACCCCCCCTTAAGCATAACTTAAGTGAGTGTGATGCAAAATGAATGAGTCCCGACAACACGACCATTTTAGGTAACCATATACAGTGCATGAAAAGAGGAAAGAGGGAAAACCCAGTGGGAAGAAACCCCCCCCCCCCCCCTCAAAATATAATGCAAAAGTAGAGAAAAAGACCACTGCTAGGCAGTCGTGTCCTTCACCCCGAGGCGATCTCGCAAGAATCGAAACGTCTGCTTAGTAAAAGTATTGGTGAAGATAACAGCAGTATGCTCGGAACTCGGACAATACTGAAGATCGATGATACCACCATGGATCTGGACGAATAAGCTTCATTTTTTGAAGTAGAGGTATCAACTCCCATGTTTGGATCAAGGACTCAATTTCATTATACATGGTTGCATGCCAATATGGATTGCCTGCAACTTCGTCATGCGTTTGACGATCAAATTCATGTACCCTATATGCATGCATGTGAATATTTGTCTCTAGGGGTGCATGCATGTGCATGGGTGGCTTTAGATATGCCTTTGTGGACGCATACACGCATATACATGGTGTTATAAATTCCTCCTTAGATGCATGCATGGGCATGCATATACATGGTATTATAAATTACTCCTTAAATGGATGCATGGCTCTGTGACTGAGAGTGCATGTGGGGCATCATTAAATTGAGACCTCGTCATATCTGCATCATCAACATCATCAATAGTAGAGGAATCAAATTCCTCTTCTTTGTTTTTGAAAGTAGTGCCTTCATCACTAGCAAAGGAAGATATTTCCTCATGTGTGATATCTTCGTTATTGGACAAGATAAAATTCTCATCTGCAATAGGTTCATTAACAATCGAAGAAGCAGAGTCTTCTTGTTCAACACTGTCTTGAGAATATTTCTCCACATTATTGGAGTCTTCACCACTTTCATGACTGCTATAATAACTCGAGCTCTTTGCCTCCAAATGGTGTTCTTCTAGATCTTTTTCATCACCATATAATATTTTCAATGTAGTCCAGATTTCATGTGGTGATTCAATATTTCTGATCTCATAAAGAATATCACGAGACACAGATAAACACAATCTTCCATCAGCCATGTCAGGTCTATTAAGCCAATCTGACTTCTCCTCCTCTGACATTGGTTCTGTCTCAATTCCCATGACTATTTGGTACAAGCCTTTGCTCCTAAGATGAAGCAAAATCATTGGCTTCCATTCATAGTAATTGTATGGAGTGAGAATAGTGAAAGTTGGGAATTCCATTGCGGCAATTCTCCAATATTTTGATCTGCAAATCAAATCTTTGAACAATTTCCAATTCTATGCTCTTCAAACCTGCAAAAAATTGTTTATGCAACTTCTCCAAACCCTTGTAGCTCTGATACCATGTAAAATTATTAGAGCAAAAATATGGATCTAGTTGAAGAATAATTTGCACAAAATTTCCAAGTTGAAAAAGAAAAACAATTAGAATTGAGAATGAAATTAGTTCATCAATATTAGGTTGAGAATCAATATATAAAGAAACTAAGTTAAGCTTAGTTGTACATGCAATAACTATGGATAGTTAAAGCTAATTGAAGCTAAGTGTGCTTATGTTCTGTTAATGTGCACATCCACCACATGCAAGCACTATAGTTAACTGACTAAAGCCAAGTGCACACCACATATAAGCACTTGAGTTAACTAGCTAAAGACAAGTGCACATCGCATGTAAGCACTTGAGTTAACTAGCTAAAGACAAGTGCACATTGCATGCAATTATCTAGAATTGAACTAAAGCTAATATAGGTGCATGTACACCAACACACCCTGTCCTCTTCTTTGTAATCTCGTGCATCTCAGGTTGTTGGTGAACACAATCCATTCCCGTGAAACGTCGCCAACCAATCCCAAGTCGACAGGCCCAAACCATATCGATGCACTATCATTCCAAGAATTTATAGTTTATCTATAATAGAAGTATCCTCGGGCATGTAAAGCATACAGCAACTCCCTGCTCGGGACGACATATCCCTTTGTCCTCGAATGTTGTCGTGGCCAAAAATGATTTGCTCACCACCCCCAAAATACCATCTCAACCTTTTCAGGTACAAAGTCCATATCTTCTTAAATCTAATCCATATGCGTGACCCATTTTCACGACCAAGTTCACCCTGTCGATACCATTCCTCTATATTTTTTACCTTGTAGATATTTGTGCTTCTTGATCTCCATCAAGATACCCTGCATGTTGAGTCCCTGCCACAATGATTTCATCAATAAGGCCTTCCCAAACATATCAATATCTAATAATCCCCAACCCCCGATCTCTTTTGGGACTGTAATACTATCCCAACTAGTCTAGTGGAATTTATCCTGTGCTTCCCGATCCCCCCAAATGAAACGAGCCATGATAGATCGGATCTGTTTGATGATGGCCACTAAAAGGATGTAAAGGTGGGCCCAATATACAGCCAAATTTTGTAAGACAACCTACGAGAGGATATATCTGCCCCCCAATGTAAGCCACTGAAGCTTCCACTTATCAAGTTTCCTCCTGTAATTCTCAATGAGCTAGCTCCACTCCGCCACAGTGTATTTATTAGGTTTTAGATGAAACCCAAGATATGTGAAGCCATCCACCAGTGGGCCAAAACGGAATTTGAAAGAATTACACACTTGCAAGATGAGGTCAAGGTCACCAACCGAGTATAAGATTTGAGACTTGCCACCATTGTCCTCCATCTGGGTAGCCCGATCAAAACAGTCCAAGATGTTATGAAGGTAAAGCCACTGAGCAAGATGTAAAATACCAAAAACCAAAATGTCATCTACAAAGAATCTATGAGAAGCCACATTATCCTGCATGATGTTGATGCCCATGAAGTGCCCATCCCGTACTGCACTATGAATTTTATGGTTGAGGCAATCCATGACTAAAATGAATAAAAGTGGGGACAAAACGCACCCCTGCCGGACAGCCTTGCCAACCTTGAAGAATTGCGACGACATCCCATTTATGAGAAATGAAAATTACTCATTTGTGACACGCCCCATGATCCATTCAATGGATATGTTAGTGAGCCTAATTTTCTTAAGAACAAAATGAAAAAAATCCCAATCAACACAGCCGTAAGCTTTACGAAGGTTGATTTTCAGCACCAGTGCCTCTATTTTCTTCTAATGTATGGAATGTATGATCTCTTGTGTGGAAGCAACAACGTCGTGGATCAGTTTGTTCTGTAGGAACCCATATTGCTCCCGCGTGATATTTCTAGAGAAAACAACTTTGATGCGCTCAACAATAGTCTTTGAGATAATTTTATATGTGATATTACATAACGATATGGGTCGGAAATCCTGGAATGTATTGGTTTGTGATGATTTCGGTATTAATGCAATAAACATTGAATTGATGGCTCTGTGAACATGTCCCTCCCGTCGAGACTCCTCCACCATATCAAAAATGTCATGCATCATTAGTTCAGAAAAAAATGAGAAAATCTCCACCGTCCATCCATCAGGTCTCGGGCTTTTGTCACTGGCGAAAGGAACTGTCACTGGAAAAAGGAACGCAACACCCACGATATTTCCCCCACCAAGACAGGGCGATTTATTTGTGCATTATCCTCATCATCAGACATCAATGGGTATTCAGAAATGCCCCAGATTTGATCTTCCACCTAATGTCGCTATCTCCTTCGGAATAAGGTCTCAAAATATATAACTGCCTCCCCTTGTATGGTCGTTGTTGATTGAAAGCATTGTCCATGTTCATTCAAAATCTCCCAAATGGTGTTCCCCTTTCTCTGCATTTTGGCGAAATTATGAAAGTATTTTTTGTTCCTATCGCCCTCCCTTAACCATGTAGCACGACCCTTCAAGCGCCAATTTTGCTCGTGAAGCAGGAGAATCTGTCTTTTCCTCTCCTCCAGAACCTTTAGTTTGTCCCATCGAGATGGTGTAATCTTCCTGGCATCCATCTCTTTAAAAATGGACTGCATCTCTGAAACGTTATGGTTTAATTCAGCCAGCAATTGCCGCTTCTTGTCTCTTTCCCATACACAAACCCGAGACTTTAAATTTTGTAATAATACACCCATGTGAGCCATTAGGGAGGTTTCTAGTTCCAGTCTGCACTTTTTCCAGATGTTAGTCACAAGAGAAACAAAATCCATTTCCTCCAACCAAATCCGATTGAACTTGAAAGGAACCCCATGCATAGGTCATTCAAACCGCCACTGTAAAACAATAGGGCGATGATCAGAAATCAACAACTCTGCCACCCACGATTTGACAACACCCGTCTGTTCCAACAAGCTCTCCTGAACCAAGAAGCAATCTAACCATTTAGCAATATATTCTCAAGCCATTTAGCAATATATTCCTCACCTTGTCAACCATTATACCAGGTGGGGCATAATGTCTAGGGCCGAATATATTTCAGTTGATGAGCAGAGCATATATCATAGATATAGTCATCCAGAGGGTCATGTCGACAGTGAGAGCCCCAACCTTCAGCCCAGGAGAGGGTGTAGTTCAAGTCACCTACAACTATGAGAAGTCCAACCTCAAAAATGTCACAATCCTCCAATCCGTTTCCAGGAGGTCCCCCGATTAGAGTAAGGGGCATAATCATTGATGAAATGTATCCTATATGTGAGACTTTTAACATAACCCAACTGAAATATATCGGCAAAAAACTTGAATGCCAAGAAATTTGCCACACAGGGATCCCACATAACATCCATGCCCCTTGATAATCCCGCAGAGTCCACTACAGCAAGGTGCCATTCTGGGAACATAGTACAAAAGTATGTACATGTTCGTTCAACAGTTGTCATAGTATCTTGTATAAGAACTAGAAACGGAGAACCAACATGAAGAAATTTTTTGAGGGACGCTAACTTGGAGTGATCCCCTAGACCCATTAAATTCAATGAGATACAATTCATCATGTGAAACCCCGCTCGAGTGACAAATCTCTAAGCACCCAATTGAAAACTGTAGTAATAGGGACATCACGAAAGTTTCCAGATTCCAAGTCAGGGACCAAACCAGCATCAGGAATGTCTTTAAATTTTTTGTTTCTACGAACGCCTTTCTTGCGCACTATAACATTCCTTGCAGAGGATAGGATACTGGTAATGATGGGGGATAAATTGGATTGAGATTCAATGGTCATAAGTACCATGTCCAAGTTCGGGTTAAAGAGTAAAAACTCAAGATCACTGTCAATGGAATTATGTGGAGACAGGTCGAGAATGGGATCTTTCGGGTTCATAGGGGATGTCAAGATAGAAATTTCTAACGAAGTATACCAAGTGGGGGGCATATCCAGAACGGTGCAGGAGGTGTCAACAATAGTAAGGGTATCACTGCAATCCTCGGGCGAGATAGGCAAAGTGGCCGCAGATGAAGATCGACGAAGGGGAGGCAAATCGACAGAGAGGGAAATGTCCTCAGCAGTCACAGACGGAGGGGGCAGAGACCCAGCAACCAAGGGTGGCTGAGCAAAAGAAGGATGTGAAGGAAATACAAAATCCCGACGGGTAGAGGAAAAAATACGAGGAATAGGCATAACTGAATATTGTTGATCAGGACAGGAAGGTTGCAGAGTAGAATCATCTGGACGTGGAGCACACTAAACATCATCATTTTTCCCCCGAGCCATCCGCGAAAATCACCTGGGAAATTGTGCATAAGGTGACCTATGTCATGGCACAAATGACATCGAAAAGGAATTTTCCAATAGTCCAGGCGCTATCTGTGGACAATGTTCCCTGAAGCCAGGTCAATGTGTGGCAGAAAACCTCCAGAAAAAGATAATTCTACCAACAGCCAAGCCACGCGCTTATCCTGGACCCCTAAACACTTTGGATCCACATTAATAAACCTCCCAATAGAATTTTCAATGGAAGACATAATTTTTCGTGTCCAGTATTCAAGGGGAAACCCCAGAAGCTTCACCCAAACAAGGTCATTCTGTGGCGTGTCCCGCATTGGGTTAAAACCAATGTACCAGTGATGCAAAGCCAAGAAACTCCGCTCAAAGGTCTCAGCAAGATACACTCCAAGTCGACCTGCGAGATAAAACGAAAACTATACCACCCATTCATGAGAAGACATACCTTTGGCGAGTAACCCAATATCAGAGATAAAATGGAAACTATACCACCCATTCATGAGAAGACATACCTTTGGCAAGTAACCCAATATCGGCACCCAGGAATCAACGGCCCATGTTGCCATTTATCTTTGTTGAAATGCCACCTCCCAACCAAGGCACGCTTTTGTAAACTACAGACCTATCCCACTTTACATCATAACCAAAACTCAATAATCGTCCTTCTAGCATCGGATTGAATGGTTTGCACTGTGAATATGAATTCTTATCCCGTCATAATATCCCAATCTTAGTTGTTTGAGGTTTCAGGTCTATAGTCTGTGCATGCGTGCCAGACCTCGGTCCATCAACCACCTTCCTTGAGTCGTTGTAAATACTTTTTTGTGTCTCCAAATGTGTCCTAGAAGCACCCTCAGCAGCCCACGTGGCTTTAATTAAAGCATCATGAGAAGACACATCATATCCTAATGCAACAAGATATGCGTCAAGCCCAGTCATGATAGTCCCGAAAGAGTGTGGCAATCAGAAAAAATAAGGATCCAGTCCTCAATGGTAGCTCAAACTTAAATATCGGTACCTCCTAGATGTCTCAAAACTTAAATATCCAGCCACGTAGAGGACGTCTCTGTATCGAGCCGATGCCATCCAGCGATTATCGCCCCATGTCTGCAAACTTCTCGTATTGTTTCTGCTCTACAATACCAGTACCATATACCATATGTGTGATGGTTTGATGAAGCTCTCCAATCATACTTATGTGCTTTCACTCTCTCATTGCTATGTATTGGATAAAATAGTTGGATTAAGTTCTTATGACATGTGGAGGGATGGGAGCTAGTTTGCTATGGCATGTCCACCTCTCATTTCCAGCCCTCCATAGAACAACCCATGTTAATTGTTAAAACCTATAGAAAGAAACTATCACGGTTCCACTTCTCTAAAACCTTGCCCCTTTACGACGAAGTGTTAGGATTGTATTTTTAGATGGTTTGGGTTAAGGTCATGTTGGCTCATAGTTTCTCTCAAGGTATATGGAATTGTAAATGAAAATTGGTATTCATAAATGTACAAATTAATAGATAAATAAAGTGAAATTAATTAGTTTAATGAGCTAAATCAATAAAATTAAATATGTTATGTTATTTATTTATTTAAATCTTCTAAAAACCATTAACTAATGAGAAAATTTAGTTTCCTTACAATTTAATTGATATTGAAGAAATTAGAATTTAGTAAGTAACTAAAGTAAAATTAATAAATTTAATAAGTGAATTAAATGAATTTAAGTATATTTTTTATTTATCTCCCACCCCTACTTGAAGCATATGTGTTGTCTAGGTGGCATGGTTGCAAAAAGGAGGTCCAACCTGTAACAACTACTATAACGACCATGTATTGCAAATAAATATGAGAAAGAACGAACCACAACATTGTCAGGGCTTTGGCACCACCCAACAGAATTGTTATTGAAACTCATCAACCAAACCACTCTAGTTGAAAGACAACTCTACTTAGAGCCCGTGGAAATGGTTGTCTTGGTGATAGATCTAATAGACCCCATAATAATTAACCAGATATAGAGCTACAAGTTTCTCGAAAGAAAAGTTTTGTAAAATACATTTAGAACTGAATAACACCATGAGGGCGAAGAGACCCTCGACCAACTAACAATTTTCTTCATAAGAACGTGCTTACTAGAACATAAAACAATCGCAAACATACTAGAATAAAGCCCTCTCATCTCAAGCACCAATATATCCCACTTAAGATAGAGAGAACAAACTCTTGTGTTGCCCACACCCCACCAAATCTTAATATTGTCTTACAGAAAGACAATACAATTGACCTAAGAAAACAAATACTAAAAGAAACAAGCTTAAGGAGGAAACAACCTGCGCCACCTCAACGATTAACAAAGGTGAATCTTCGCAAATTGTCGACTACCAAGGATTGAGGACATTGTAATAATTTTGCACGCCCAACTCCAATTCCCACCCACCAACTCTTCCTTGGCACCACAACATGCAAATACCACGCCATTTTAGTACCAATCACTCCCACGGACGATTTCCTCTCAACGAAAGGGTGATGAATTGCCACCAGCAGTAGGGAGGTCGACACCTCGGCCTCACTTCTACTTCATACTCTCTCACATAACGCTCAAAACCAAATTGATGTGATAAATAAACAGTTGGAGTTGGCTATCTAGTGCATTTCATGCAGATGCATGTTGGGGACGTTGCTCATAAATTTCCATCATATCTTAGGGTGGTAGGCTTGATGCCCAAGGATCCCTCATAATCATCATTAACACCCCATTGGAGATTTTTCTCTATTATTTTTAAACAGATGGAAGATGAAAAACATTTTCTTTTAGATTGCCCGACTCTTGCTCACATCCGCTCTCAATTCCCTAACCTTTGTCACACTTCCAAGCTTCTTGACCTATTAAGCCAACCCACCTATAACAATCTGGAGCACTTTTTTCCCTTCTCTTTGATCATAGGAACAAGATTTTGAAGAATCAAACTTAGATTCTTCTTCCTTTCTTGAGATCTGATAGGCCGCATTGGTCTTAGTAGACGTTAATCATCATCATCATCATCATATTATTTGTATTATATATATAATTGATAAATATTTCTATTATTTTTAAATTTTCATGTCAAATAAATGTTTTAATATAAATAATAAATAAATGATTAAAAAAATATTTTTAATATTAATATTTTAAAATATTAATTTATTGTTTTGTTAAAATTTAATTATATAATTTTTAATTTTTTTATAAAATTTGATATTTTAAATATATTGAAAAATAATAAAAAATTTAATACTCATTAATAATTAATATTAACCAATGTTAAAATAAATTATTAATTTAAACCAAAACCAAATTTAAAGCAAAACATTATTTATATTTATTCTACAGTGTCTTTGTTACAATAATTATCATAAAATATAAATGGCAATTCACTGAAATATTAACCACTATTGTGATATTTTCTTTTAACTTAAATGCAATATATTTTATTTTATCTAATTTGTTTATGCTTTGTTAGGACATATATTTTATCTAATTTGTTTATGCTTTGTTAGATTATGTCCTGAGTATATAAATTGAAGTATAACAAATGAATGATTGTCAATGGATAGTTACGATTATAAATAACCAGTTGTGATTATAAATAACCAGTTGTTTATAATGTGATTTTTTGAAAAGTTTTTCAATTTTTTTTTTATGTAATTTTTTTAAAATCTCATAAGAATTCATTGAAATGACAAGTTTGATGGATAAATTTTGTACAATCGAAGTGTCCTAGAGGTTTTTTTAGGGTGTTGAATAAAAAAACCAGTTTAAATAACAAAAATCAAGATTTCAGTTCAAATTTTTCCACCAGATTCCAGCCAAAAAATCCACCAAAAACTTCAAAAAATCATAAAAATTTTTAAAATATATATAAATATTTGTTATTTTAATCTATTTGATTTGTTTAAGTATTTATGATAATAATAAAATAGAATAGATATATATATAAAATTGAGTTTATTTTTTTTATTTTTTTCTTCCATAATAAAATGTTGTTTAAAAAATTGTTAATTGTATTTAAGTTGTTTAAAAAATTGTGAATTGTATTTAAGTTGTTAATTATTTCCAGCCTATATATAGGCTGAAAAATTCAACTTTATTTTTTTTCCAAATATTTATTTAAAATTAATCATTAAAAAATTAAATATTTTTTTATTAAAAACACGACACTTAATATTTACACATATATTTGAAAACATATATTTCAACTATTTTAGTTTATGTTATATTTGAAAATTTATTCACATATATTTCAACTACTTTGGTGAACAAATTTTGAAATTATTTATAATTTTTCAATTATGATTTAAATGAAATAGTTTTTTATTAAATAACAAAAAGTACTACAACCCTCTATATCTACTGCATGAATAAAGGTACATCATTGGATGTAGTTTTTTTTTTTTTTTCTAAATTACGCTATTTCTATTATAAACATTAAAGTACAAAACTGCCTCGGCTCAACTGAGGAAGCCTGAGATCGGGCTTGATGTCCACTGTCTGTCTAGCTATAGAGCTGCCCATGAACGGGAAACCAGCTCTTTTATCAGAGTTGCCACCGCCCAGGAACTGGGAAACCAGCGCTAAGTCACTTACATACAGATTAACAAAACTAAAAAGAGCCAAAAAATACATGCAGCTTTGTCTGCTGTGAGTGACCATTGAAAACAGAAATTTATCAAAAATTCTAGCACATAAATCATACTGAGAATTGGTCCTGGAGCAATTAGTCGGAGTCCGGATTCTCTTCCTCGACTCGACAGCCATAGTGTTCTTCCGCATCCTCTTCATCGTTCTTATCAGCATCTTCTCCTGACGGGCCAGCTTCCATCTGCAAGTGCGCCTGTCCCAGATGAGCAGTGACAGAGGCAGGCGGAATTCTGAGGGGGTGCGCGCTAGGACCGGGTGCAGGGCCAGAGGGGGGCTCGAAGTTAGGCTTGGAAGGGGAGTGCACAGGGTTAAGCGGCTGAACAGGAGGGAGAGTGGTCTCTTCTCGAAGAGAAATCGAGATGAGGGCAGTAATGGAGGGCCGGTCGAAGGCGCAATCGAAACGCAACTCAGCGTGTTGCGTTGATTGCCTTAAATAATGACTGCCAGGGCGAGAAGGGGGGGCGGAAGCCTGAAGCGGGGGAGGCGACAGAGCATTCAGAGCGGGAGCACGAGGCGGGTGCGAGGGCTGAGGAGGCGCCGGGGCAACGCTTTCATGGAGACGGCCAGCAAGATCAACATAAAGGGGAGTGGGACGCCTTTCAGCTTGTTCCATGGAGTAATCTGCATTAGAATTGGAGGGTCGCTCACTCATGGACCTGCCTCGAGAGGCTCCTTTCCTGCAAGACATTCTTTGCCTGAGCCTGGGCATACTGAAATTCCGAGAGGAATCCGACCAGTTACCAGAAGGAGCTGCAGGAATAGAGTTAATTTGACCAAGAATAACAGGAGAAGTATGAGAATTGAACAGAACAGGGCAGAAGTTACTATTTGAGAAACGATGGCCGGGAAGCGTATCCAAACAACATTGCAAAGAGCGTCTGCGACCTGTATCAATGCGAGCCCCACCAATTGCACAGCCGCCCGGGCAATGAGAGCGCAGAGGTGACAAAGGGCGGTGAGCAGAGCCGAAGCAATCGGAAGAATGCGAGCAATGGTGCTCCATTTGAAGTCTGGTGCGGCGAGCAGGACGGTTCAAGTGACGGCGAGGAGGAGTTAATAACAAGCGTTCGGGAGTAATGAACTTGCCATTAATAACACCATGGGGGGCCATGTGGCCACCCCAGGTGAACCTCCTTGGTGTTTGCGCCAGGCCTGGAGGCCTCTTAACCCGCGATGTCATCCGCATCCGGAAATCATTGGATGTAGTTACCACGTGTTTAAAATTATAAAAAATATTGTTTTTTAATCACCATTCAAGTTTTAGTTAAAATAATTAAAAATACCTAGAAATCTATCATTTTCTTGAATTACAACATGATGTCCATTTTTTTATATTTAGTGAGTATGTGCAATTATCTTTAAGGCATGCACAATAATAAAGCTATTAAAAACATTAGAACCAAAAGCCAACATTAGCTTGAATGCGTACATGTTGGTCCCATTACATAAAATTGAGTGACTATTTTTGCTTTTATTAAAATAAGAAGTCGCATGTATCCATCTAAAAATCTGAATCACATGTGTTATTAAGAAGTGTGTGCGTTTTGGTCCTATTACATAAAAGTGAGTGAATATTTTTGCTTTTGATTAATATAAAGAGTCGTATGTATCCATAACAATTAGATTTGAATCACAATTGTGTTATTAAAAGGTATTTTATTTGGCTTTTTTCATGTTCATTAGATTTTTGGAATATTTTAAGATTAATATAAAGAGTCGCATGTATCGCAATAATTAGATTTCAAAATATATCATTGTGTTATTAAGAAGTATTTTATTTGACTTTTCACATGTTCATCAAATTCTTACAATACTCTAAAATTTAGAGTTTGACATAAAAAGACCATCTCAAAAAATATCAAATAAAACCTATTTTATATATATATACTACAAATCTATTTAAAATAAAAATATTATCAACACAATCAAATAATAAAATAATAAAAAATATAGTGAAATTCCTTTAAAGTAGGGATAAGAGCATTACTCACATTGCTTAAAAAATGTGGTAGAATTCCTTTATAGTGGGAAGAGCGTTCCTTAATTCTTTGAATCTTTGAATGAGATTGGGACATAGTGGAAAATATTATGGTAGATTCTAAACTAGAAATATTAACACATGAAACTTATCACTAAAGACATGAATGGGGTGGTAAGTGTATATGATCTTTAGATATGGTTGCCAAAAGTTCCAGAGAATGATATTTGTGAGATTTACACTCACTAATTTAAGAAGTTTTAAGAAGTTTAAAAAGAGAAGATATTAAATTTTTCAATTTTAGAAATAGTTTTGTATATTTTGTTTGATACTAAAATGATTCATTTATGTTTAATAAAAAGATGTAGGAAATCTAAAAAGATTAAAGGATTTATAGGTTATATTAGTATTAATATTAGACCATTTGTGGAAGTTATTGAGAATTTGAAAATTTGAAAATTTTATATATAACAAAATATTTGATGATTTGATTTGATTTGATAGAATAGTTATTTTATGTTTAGTATGATAAAATTGATGTAATTGAAATACTTATATTGCTAACTTAAAGATTTGAAATTGTTAAAATTAAGTATTGAATACTAAAATTTAACCAAATTCATAACACTCACATTTAATTAATCTATCAATACTCAACTAATTTTCCAAACACTTAACCATATTCACAACACTCTTAACCAAATTCCTAATTTGTACTATAAATATGCATGGCTAGATTTAACAAATTGGAATATATATTGTTAAATTTGAAACCTTTTAAGTTTAAGAGTATATTTCAAATGATGTAATATTAATTATTATTTTTTATATTAATTATCTAGATTTTTTTAATTATTTTTTATTTATAATAATAATAAATTATATTCTTCACATGTTATAATAGATTTTAATAATATTTAGAAAATACTTCACCTTCTATTCATAACTTCTAGAAAATACGTCACCTTACATTTCATTTGCATATGTTAATATATTAAATATTAGTGTACATTTCTTTGTTATTCCAATGAAAATAAAAATCTACAATATTATTTGTTTTTCTATTTTTCTTTTTAACTTTATACCATGTCTTTATATAAGAATTCATAATAATAAATGGTAAATAAGAAATTAGATAGCCAAAATTATGAAGAGAAATTAGATGTTTAGGATTTGAAAGGTATGTCATTTCTTTATCAAAATCAAAGTTGTATGATTCATGTATTTTATTTATTCCCGTTTCAATTACAACTATTGTCCTAATGAGATTCTTATTATCTTCTTTATCCATTATAGAAAGTATATTTTGTCAACTAGCATTTTGAGGATGCCATTATTGTGCTTGTGTAAATAACTAGTTTGTTGTTTCCCTACACTTTATTCATCCTCATCATCCAATAGATGTTATTCAAACACGTGTTACTCAAATGATTTTGATTCTTTGGTTACTCATTTATGAACTTCTTTTTAAATTTAAGATAAGCATGATTGGACACCTTGGCATTGCAATATTCCTTAATTGTTATGTTTTAAGATGAAATTCATCCTATTTGACTCATGTCATATTACTACATGCCTCAATTATTATGTTGCATTTCAATGGTCATTAAGGAATATGTCGCATTGTGGCATTCCTCAAGCGTTATGTTGTATTTCAATATTACTCAATTGTTTGTTGCATTATGACATTCATCTCAAGTTACTTATATTGAATTTCTACATTACTTGATGATTGCATATTGCATTTTGATATTCATGAAGGGTTGTGTCACATTGTAGCATACATTTTGGCTGCATTATGTCACATTCCAGTGTTCATCAATGGTTACATCACATTGCATCATTCAACAAGGGTTGTGTAAAAAAATTCAACCAAAATTAACCACATACTATAGTCAATGATTGTTAACCAACCAAAGACAACCATACTCAATCTAAAATCAACCATAATTAACCATTTAGAACTGTAATGAACCAAAGTCAACTATTTTCCACAATAATGAATGATAGCCAAATATGATCAATATTTGTCAACCATGGTCAAAATGATCAACCCTATTAACATAGTCTACTATAGTCAACCATATTCAACTATTGTAACTATAGTCAACACGATTAATCATAGTTAATCATGGTTAACCATAATCAACGATGGGTCGCCAAAGTTAACCAAAGTCAATGTGGTATAACTCTTGATTACCATCATGATGGCACATAAACATTGAGGTGCATATAAATTCAAAAATGTTATCCTATATTAATGTTTCAATGTGACATAATCATTGAGTAAGTCAACCATGTTCAACTATAGTCAACATGGTCAACAATATTTAGCCATTATTAATAACAACCAAACATCTTTTTCCATTTTCAACCATGTCCAACCATAACATGGCCAAAACCACACTTAAACACTATCTATCATAGTCACTCATGATTAACCATGTCCAACCATTGGAAATCATAGTCAATTATAATCAATCATGGTCGACCATACTTACAAATGGTCAAATATACGCAACCATAATACAATAATACATTTGTTTGACCTACATTACATTTTTACATTTTTATATTTTCTCAAGTTGTTATTAAATATTGTGCCCTTAGATTATCAATGTTATATTTCTTAAACTATTGTACTAGATTGTCAATGTTAAAGTCTTGTTGGAGTTCCCTTTGCATCATTTAATCAAGTTGTAATCTATAAAACCCTCTAGTGGCCATCACTTCATTACACAAAAAACACACTAATAGTTCCATTAAATTTGTGGCTTCATATTATTTTACATTTCATTAGATTGTAATTCAACAAGATGAAAGACATTTTATGGTGTTCTTATTGCTCCTTTGGGAAAATTTGCTAGTTATATATCTATTGTTATATATAAAAAGTAATAAAAATAAAAATGAGTATAATATTGATAGAGATGGTCAAATCAATCAATCAAGATTTAGAGACATTTGATAACTCTCGGATTTTACCCTCTTATGAACTACCAATAGATTATTTTAAGTAACTAGATTTTGTTTGCACATAAAATGAAATTATATATCAATGTATTGAGATTGCAATAATAAATATTGTTGATATACTTGAGCACTATAATATTTTTTTCTTAGTTTTTCAAAAAAACAAAAAACAAACTTGAAATAAAAACAACCCAATTAAAAAAAAAAATGAGTAGTATATCCTAAAAACATATAAAAACTACCAATAAATTACTAATAAACAAATTAAAAAAAATTAATTGTAAAATTTAATTCATAAGTAGTATATCCTAAAACATATAAAAATTACCAATGAATTACTAATAAGTAAATTAAAAAACATAATTGTAAAATTTAATTAAAAAACATATTTGTAAAATTTATAAAAAAAACAAATATTGAAATAAATTAAAAATAAAATATCATTCTCAAATTATTAAAATTAAAATTTCATAAAAAATTATTAACTAAAACTTGAATTTTTTTTTTTTAACTAAAACCCAAATGATATGGCGTTAACTCAAACCTTGCTAAATTGAAAAGCATATTAATTTAGGCTAATTATGAGCTCTTTTTTGCTCAAAGTGCGTTCATTTTCAATGGTATCCAACCACCTTATAATATTTGTGGGAAGCTATTTCCATAAAATGTCTGCTCACTTTTACTATTATTATTATTTTTTCATCCAAACTATGGTCACAACGTTTTCTAAATTGCAAAATACATTTACAATGCTATAATGATGTGATATGGTATAGATGTTAAATATGAAAGATTACATATTTACAAGTAATTTTATTATTAAAAATTATTAAACACTTCATCACAATTGAAATATTTAAAACTATAAAGAAAAATATATCAATAATTGTCAAAATTAGTTTTATGGTTTAATATCATCCTTCATTTCTTTACCTCAAAAAAAAATATTTAATACATCTCGGATATCCACTTAATATATATATATATATATATATAATAATAAAATTGTAATTAAAAAATATGTATATCTATCAATAAATTTATATATATATAATGAATAAGATAACAAATATTATAATTAAGGGTTACAATTTAAACTTAAAATTAAAATCAAAAAGACAAATATTATAGTTAAGGGTCATAATTGGAATTTGAAATAAATTAAAAATGGCAAAAACCACAAGGCATACTATTGAGTTCAAGTCATAACAATGTGAGTATGTGTTTCATTTGGAAATAAAACTTACATTTGTATATAGGTAGATTTGGTTTATTAGTTGGATGAGTGGTTGAAATATTTTCTTGGCAAGAAATCTCTGAAATATGTTGAATCTCATAAGCATTATAAATGTAAGATGTAATTTGGTTTTGAAGTAATGTACAAATAGTTTTATGTGTATTATGTGCACTATGTCTCCCATTTCAATTTATTTATTGGTATCAGAGCCCATATCGGTTTGATTCCCTGATGTATTTTGTTTGTTATGCCTCTGAATTACCACAAGATCATGAATCTGTTGAATTTGTTGTCTAATTATCATATGTTGGATGCACTGGCTATTGGAAAAGGATTGGCTCTCCCAATTGTGCAGGTCCAATCACATGCTTGTTGTGGCGATTATCAATTCTCAAGAAAGCTATCATTCGTCTTCCTCAATAAACCTATCATGAAGTGTTGGTATATTCACAATCTCCTCAAATATGAATTCCTCTGCAATTCGATTTTCTTGTCTCATGCCCTGCCACTGCTCCTAAAATCAAATTACCAAATCTGAGGATGACACATATTACAATGTAGTGGTTCTAGCAGTGGGTTCTGGGAAATGTGTGCGATGATTTGTTATTTTGTAGTCTTGTTGCCCATTGTATAGAGAATTTGCGTCAAGTTTCACATACAGATGGCAAGGCAACGGTGAATCTGATGAAGTTGAGTCTGTTCAGCATTATTATATTGTGGTGATCTACTATATTTACTTCATCCACATTGTATTTTACGCTTTGATCACCATAACTGCTTACAAGTATGCCTGGACTAGTCTAATGGATGGAGAATTGGAAACCCTTGTATTTTATGTGTTCACTGGTTACGATTTCTGTCTGATCGGGCACAATCTTTATTTTGTGATTGATGATGAAGAGGAGGGTGTGTCCCAAACATTGAGGCTAGAAACAACAACTATTGGCACATGAGCAACCACTTTGGAAGTAGTACTCAAATAAATTGATGTAGAGTAGATTTGGTTGAGGAAGATATTCATTTGCATAGTTTTTGAGATGATTGGAGGAGAATGTATCCAGGTACAAATGTTGGGTCTCACCACGCTGGGAATAATGTTGACTCGCAAGTTGTGTTTGCAGAAATGCCAACTCGGTCTGGAAACTTACAACCAGTTGCTGCAAAGTGAATATGTGAACAATACAAATGTAGATGGGATCTCACAATCAATCCACTCATAGGATATAGTTTAAAATTCCTCACAATTTTTGGGCATGGGGATCTGCAGCAATAGATTAAACATAGTGCATGAATTCATGAAGAGGTGTGCACCTAATTATGAAGGTATATATAATTGATTGAATAAAGGATTATCACAATATAAACACTCTGGTTGCAAAATGCATGAGGTGGTACAATATTCTTCATAATAATATTAGTTTAACAAATGAAATTGGAAAGGCAAACTTGACCTTAAAATATATGAGGTCGTCATTGTGTAGTATGATTGATACACATGTCAAAAATAATGTTTTCCAACACTTTATACATATTGGTATCACTAAGTATTTTATTTTTTGGTTTGATTTGATTTGTAAATTAAAAGTGCGGAATTAATTAATGAACAAAGTAACATAATTAAGTCAATAGTTTTGGAAGCCTTGTGAACATAATGTTGATTTAATTATGAATACAGTTTATTATAATTCGGAAGCCTCATAAGTTATATTAGAGATCCATGTGTGTGAGGCATGTCAAGTTTTTTGGTCAAATTTGAACACATCTAGTACCTAGACCGCCTTCCTAGCAACTGACGGATAGTTGAAAGTGAAATATTTGAGAAATGGTGATAGGTCCATAGAGTGGTTCATTGCTTGACAAATTTATCATGAAAGCTCCAACGAGCTAAGTTTGTCAATATTGTTGATATTACATGTTCATCAACAATGGTTAGAGACAATTTACCTTAAGTGAATCAAGTGGGAAGCTCGAAGATTGTGGTGGAGAAAGAGTTTGGTCCATGATATTTCAAAGTGGGTAGAAGCTCTAATGAAGACCATATCAGAAAGATGTCACTCATCTTTGAAATGTAATTTGTGATTCATGTAATGTTGATTTTGTAATGTAAGTGTTAAGTGAGGGACTTGGAAATAACACTTACATTAGTATATAGGAAGATTTGTTTTGTTGGTTGGTTGAGTTGTTGAGATATTTTCTCAACAATAAATCTCCTTATTAAATTGGAACCTATTGGATCTCATAAGAACTATATATGTGGATGTAATTTAGTTTTGAAGTAATATATGAATAGTTTTGCGTGTATTATTTTCACTATATCTCCAATTTTAATTCCTTTGTGTTTCCTGGTGGTGAAATAGAGGAAAGAGGACTACTACAAATTAGATGCACCAATGCTATTATGAATATCGAAGTATAAAATTCAATGAAACACTATACACTTCACTTGTAATTATTCAAAGCTTCATCTGAACACCGTTAGTCCTCCTTGAACTCCTTAACATTATAAATATGTTCATTCTAAAAAATGTAAAAATATATATATAACTTTTTGAAAATACTTATGGAGAGTATGGCTAGTAGTCACTCTTGTTCTTCCTTTTTTTTTGCTCTTGCAACTTTTTGTTTCAAGAATTTCGGTAATTTTTTTCTATTCTGAAAGGAAACCATTTAGTTGTTAAAATTAGATATGACGGTTACTAGGTTTCTAATATAGACTCTTAACAAATGTAAAATTTTTCCATTAACAAGTGTAATAAGTGTAGATCAAACTCATTTTTAGTACTTGCCTCCACCAAGGGTCATGGTTTTTGGTCAAGTAATAAAACCATGCTAACCACATATTAATCCAACCCAAATTTGCAAATTTACAACCATGTTTATAATTTTCTTGAAATTAAATATAAACTCAATCTTTTTAAAATAGATTTATTCCTTTTTTATAAAATTCCATGCATTTTGAATTTATGATTAGTGTAAATCTATGATATGTGACTTTATTATCTAGTGTATGCAACCTATTTTTAAAAATTATTAGATTTAACACCCAAATTATAAAAATAATAAAAATAAAATCCTTTGTGGCCATTTTGGTAAGCATTGAAACTGCAATCACTTAGGCTCTAACAATGGATCTAATAATGTTGTAGTAGAGGTTATGCAACAGTTATAACTTTCCTTATCCTTCTATACAATCCTTCCACCTCCTCACTATTTGGTTGTCTCCTCACCTCTTTGTTAACTGGCCACCTCTTAACTACTAGCCTTGGATTTATCCATCTAAATGGTTTGCCATAAGCTTTAACTTGAACATCATAATCTAACTATCCATCATAGGCAATTGGGAGCTAGGAGGAGCACACACTATGTCATGAAATGATTGAGTGGCTCAAGCCTGGAAATAGAGCCAGCTAAACCAACATTTTCTTGGCATTGTTGTGTTGGAAGTTCGTATTATTGTGTTAGCAATGATGTCAACCTCAGGGCATGGATGAGATGATTGTGTCAAAGGAGATTGTTAGCATGGTTATGTGGACCTGAATGGGATATGATTTGGGAAAAGTGTTCAAAAAGATCAAGGGGAGGTTGCTGGTAGCTACAGTCAATAGTTGAGAACCATCATATCAAGAAAATAAGGGATGAATTTTAAAAAATGACTAGTATTCTCGATGGACATTTTTGCCTAGATTTCAAGGAATTTATGCCCTATAAGTTTAACTCATATGCTCTTGTAGAGTCCATGGTTGGATAGACCTCAGAAAGATCTTCCCAACAGTATATGGTAGCCTAAAAAACCCCCTAGGGATCAAAAATTATTTTGGATTAAAGTTTGGCATGGTTCCAAGGCTTAGGGTTCCAAGGCCTCGTGGTTCCATCAGCTCCATGTCATTGCACCCTGGTAGCTTGGCTGATGGTTGGTGCATGGAGAAAAATATCTTGTGGTCCTATTAATAATAGAGCTCAAGAGACAGATAGGTTGGAATTATTAGGTCGCCTCATGTTGCCTCTTATGCCTCCCTCCCTCCTGCGCACACCTCCTTCCCATGTCCCCTCCAGAGCTATCTCCGGGAGGGGAGAATGTTGATCCTCTCTCTGCTTCGAAAAATGACTATACTTCCATTGTCCCTAATGTTGCAGCAACCTCTGCCTTCGCTTCTCTCATTTCCTCTTTGGGACCTCTGCTTCCTCACCCTACCCTCTCAAAATTCGTTAAGAAGTTGTATGATATGTTGTAGATCGTCCTCCCACTAGCTCTTCCTCACAGAGCTTCTATTTATTTAGTTGAAAGGGGGCTGGTTGGCCAGTTCAGAGGCCTTTGGCCTTCCCCAAAGACTGTGCAAAAATTGGTGGATCGTAACTGGTCCCAGTCCATCCAAAGGAAAATATCCATAAAATTCTACGGAAGAGGATTCTTTACATTTCATTTTGAATCCAAGGAGGACAGAGACTTGATTTCCATACTTTATGGGTCACACTAGAAGGTTGTATCTAAATCAATGGACTCTAGATTTTCATCCAGAGTTGGACATGCCAATTGTTGTTCCTATATGGGGTTCGACTTCCCCATATTCCTCTTCACTGTTGGGGCGATGAATCTGTCAAAGCCATCGGGAATGCAGTTGGAAAAATACATTGTTTCGGGGATTTAACACCCTAGAGGTTGGTTGGGATTCAACCTCCACAGAGCAGGGGCGTACTACTTAACAGAGACTCACACGATCATGCACAGTCATAAAAACGAAATCGAGTAGAATGAGAGGTTTACCCGTTGGTCCTACGTTTGAAGTAGATCCACGTGGAGTTCAAACTCCCTGCAACCGTCCTTCCTCCTTCACCTGAAATACAAGAAGAAACCAGCACAAAGGACAAGTTGTATAGTATATTTCTACTCTATATGTTAGTGTGATTCATATAAAACATTAAATAAATCATAATGAATGCATGTATAACAAATATTCTTCATACATTAAAGCATACACTAACACGTTTATTTCGGGAACAGCATGATACTTCTGTATTATAAAAATAGTACGTACAAAAGTAAGTGGAGAGATCACCTGATCCTTCCAAGGCCTTCGCAGACCGTCGTCCGGATTCGTCCAGCCCTTGCCTCGCTAAGACTCCTTCCAAACAGGTGCATACGAGATAACATATAAAGGGATGTATATCTCAAGGAAACAAGGGTTTCCTGAAATGAACTGGGAAAGTGCAGGAGGCACGGGGAATCAGACTTGGATAGGGAACCAACAGAGTATAATAATAATAATTCTCTCTCTCCCTTAGGCCATACATATGAGGTCCTTTTATAGTCCTTCCAAGTAGTTTCAGCAGTTGGAAACAGTTGGCCACGGGCTGGGGTGGTTGAACTACCTGAGTAACCATCAACCCAGCGCGAAATTAGGGATTTTTATATATTTTTTAATCATTAAAATGGCATACGCGGAAAGTCTAGCTGTACTCGCGTATACACGCGGAAAAACACGGGCATAGTCGCGTATGAAGGATTTTCCACTGTTTTTAAGTGAATTTGTCCAAGTCTGTAGGAATGGGTGCCCATAAAGCCATGAAGCAATCATGAATCAAGTCAAGGTGAGAAATGATGCTATAACAGATGCCCCCTAATATATGAGGTCAGAAGGGGTACATGATGGCCGAAATGTATTATGCACATAGAAAAAACTTCGCAAGGACAAGAGAGGACTTCACCAGATTTCAGCCTGCCAAAAACCAATGAAAGAAACCAGAGAGTCAACCCATGCTGAGGCGGACATACCCATGCTCAGTCAAAAAAACATCATATATATAGAAAGTACTGAATAAATCCAACATGTATACAAGTATAACTGAACTGAAAATACATAGTGAATCATCTGAGCAGGGCCCGGAAAGACAAGTTTGTATCAATGTCCAAGTATCACATATAGAAAGCTGATCAAAGATAGTGCAACTGGATGTCTGATCAAGTAACTGAATCTCCAAGTACCGGATCATAAGAGGCGGATCAAACGGTACAATCACGCAACTCGGGGATCAACATATAAGATGATGTTGTGCTGAACTGCAACATATAAGGGTGGATGGCAACACTGGCAGAAACTGAGAGAACTGTCAACAGTGAACCGAGAAATGCCGATGCAACCCGAGGTCTTCACCGATCACAACGGCACAATTCTACACACTGGGAATAAATGAGCTGAAGTCGACCATGTGAGAAATCGTTGGATTACCGGGCAATGATGTTTCCCGTTAACCAACGTGAGACAACCCACCGATAATGATAATGAGTGTCAAAGTGCCCCAGTACAATCTGACAAGTGTGAATGAATGAGTTGAAGTCGAACACTTGAAAGAATCTACCAATCAAGAGGCAATGATGAATCCCCACTGTCGATAGCGAAGAGTCTGCCACTGATGACTGCAAACCCTAAGGTACTGACAAAAAGACTCTAGATCTTGTTCCCAGAGCAATGAGTCGGAGTCGATGGGAAAAGATCCGCTGGAAGGAAGGCATTAAGGCATCCCACATCAGTCCAGCGCGAGTGTAACCCGCAGGCCAAGATTTGGAAGGAATCGGACGAAGTAGAGTGATGGAACCAAAACCGAAGTACGTTTTCGACGTGCACAAGATGAAGCTAGCGCACGGAAGAAACCCTCTGAACCAACCAATAATGAAAGCTGACACAGAGGCGAGAAATCCACCGATAGGGTCAAATGGAAATCCAGGTACTGCACGAATCCCAAGTGTGATAATGTGTGCCGACGTCGAACACAGGGGAAACCACTCAGTCAAAGACCCATGATGATGATCAAATGCTGAGCACGAGGTCACCTATCAATGATGGAAATAGGCCCAAGGTGCGGCTCTAGGATTGCTCTCAGAGCAATGTGTCGTAGTCGATAAGAGACAAACCCGCCGGCAAGAAGTCAATGGGGACCTTCTCAAACCAGCACGAGCAGAAGATCAAAACATCCGATGTGATAGAACATGATACTGACAAGACCGGGAAGGCCGACTGAATAATGAGTCAAGAGACACCGCAGAATGGCCGACTCAGGCTAGACTTCCCTTGAACAAAAGCACGACTCTATGATGACCATGGCAGTAAAAAGTGACACTGTATAAGTCTGTCTTGCAGGAGGCAAAAAAAACTCTCCATATGATCGGAAGAGATAACCGACCGGGGGAGAACTGACAAGTGAAACATGGTAAAGGCTGAACCTAGGTCAAACTAGCACCATCCCAAATGAAGGAAATATATATAAGTATATGTGCTTTGTTCAAGGGCGACAAAACTGACTCTGTACTGCCATCAAAATAACGAAGATACATCCCGTTCCCGCTCTTTTTGTTATATTTGATTTTTTTGTCTTTTTCATAATAAGCCGAAAAAAGAATAAAAGAATGCTATGGTACAATGGATAGAACGAGTATCAAGAAAGCAGATGCACTAGTTCCGGGGTTTGGAACAATCCTATGCTCAATGCAAGGTGGCGAAAACTGGTCAGTGATACTCAGAGGAAAGTTCCATCCATGGGTACAAAGGTGTCAAGTCGTGATAGCTAAGTGCATGCAATGGTTAACTTGTA
The DNA here is from genome assembly GCA_034641835.2 of Pinus albicaulis. Classification (NCBI taxonomy): domain Eukaryota; kingdom Viridiplantae; phylum Streptophyta; class Pinopsida; order Pinales; family Pinaceae; genus Pinus; species Pinus albicaulis. The sequence continues at coordinate 259,783,601 of CM076570.1, forward strand.
CAGAAAGTCAAGGTCAAAAGTTGGTTTAAACATCGAGTCCAAATGAAGCCGGCTAAAGGCCAGGATAAACAAGTAGCCAATATGCAATGCAGTAATACAACTTAACGACACCAGGGAGCCTCTAGGGTATAAGCCAGAAAAATGATAAGTGATGAAGGCGAAGAATGAAGCTTCAACACGAAAGACATGGCGGGACTAAAGAGGACTCCCGAGCCTACATAAAAAGCAGCATGGGCAACAAGTGATAGCGAGGAACTAACTAGGAAGCCCATGTAAAGGAAGGCTCTACCATCAAGTCATGATTTAAAAATCGGCGAGTGAAATGGGTATAATACTCATGACCTCATGGGATCGACCCTAAGGCAAGTGATCAGTATGGAGGCTAGAATGCAAGATGCAACGGAAAGTGATTCCCTAACCTATATGCCAGTGAAGATCATATACCTGCCGTGAAGAGTCTGAACACATGGGCCAGAAACCGGGAAAAATCTCGAAAATGTCAAAAATGTACCTGAAATATACCAAACTGGGCACTTCCAAGCAATCGAGTTATACAGCATAAGACAGATCGAAAAAATAAGCACAAGGAAATTTTTGCGAAAATTTTCAATTTTTTAGCCATAAATACACAAATTACCTCTCAATTGGTTCATTATTGCATAGTTGATTTGGAAAAGAGCTCTGGAGCTAAAAACTTGTTTCGTCAAATCAGCAACAACCGACCGTCAGAATTCAGCGAAACTTCAGGTAGGCTCCTTATTCATCCCGTTGATTCATTTTGTCCGTTTAAAATTTAAAATTAAGTGGATTTTTACCTGGAAACCCTTATTAAAAAACGCGTATCTGCGCATACGCGGGTTCAAAGAAGGAAAGTCGCGTGTATACGCGACTGTGCACAGCGAAACTAGCGTATGCGCAAGTCCGAATTTCAAAAATGAGTTTCTAATGCAAATTTTAATGAATTTTTCAGGATGACAATTTCATGGAGGGAACGCGAGCATAGTGCAATAGACCAAGAGGTCATGGAAGATCAAACAGCGCAAAATGTCCTCCGAAACTGTGGATTATTCAATTTTTCAAAATGCCCAATATGAAAAGTAATGTGAGATTGCTTGAAATGCTGGTAAATTATTGGGAACCGGATCAGGATTGTTTCATCATTGATCAAATGCCACTACGCATAGAAGTGGAAGATATATACTTCATCACTGGACTCTCCAGAAGGGGAGACCCAGTGGATCTGCACGGAAGGCCCCCGGGAGGGTTAACCGTGGAGGACTATGTCCAAATCTATTGCATAGAAAATTCCAAGAAAGTTGGCACACAGATTGCAATCAGAGATATCAGGGACTTGCACATAAAGATCCTCCTATTCACCATCGGCAGAGTGGCAGGATCTGCCTCACTGCATCAGGCGTCTAGGACGCACATGAGCATAGCCGTAGAGTGCTTAATTCATGTGTATGATTGGTGCACTGCCCTGCTACAGAACATGAAACAACAACTGACCTCCATTCGCCAAACAAAAACAAAACACTTTGGCTATGGAACCATTTTGACTACATTCTTCTTCGAGAGAGTTCCAGCTTTGAGACCCAAAGTCATCTCGACTATCAGCAGCCCTCGGGACCCAAGAATTGCCCGTTGGGCAGACATGATGAAGAGACTGGGGGGCAGCGAGGTACCCCGCACCACCTGGGATGATGAGTTCTTCTTATGGTGGAGAGAACAAATCATCGCAGTGGATGACTACCCCTATGCCGGGATGGATTTCCGAGGAGATCCAGATCTAGTACTTCCACCCGGTGCAGCATGGGGAGCAGTCGGTAAGTTTTTTTCAAAAATTTTAACTTATATGATTTTTTTTTGGATTTTTCAAATATGTATGAAAAATGAAAAACAAACATGTTTTTGGATTGGATTCATAATGACTGACAAATGAAAAAATGATCATGTTTCAGATGTTGGACCAGTGCGTCCTGAGGGCCTAGCACGTCACAAGCGCCGCAGAGGTGAAGCAGAGACACCGGATTCTGACAGGACCCTCCAGGCCGTGCAGAGAAACTTGGAGGGACTAACCCGCCAAATCCCTCTGGCTGCTGTGGAGGACTTGCCAGAAGCCGTCCAGAGACGGGTTGTAGGAGTACCCCGGGACTGGGTTAGACTGTTCCGCCGTGTGGCCACCGCAGTGATGTTCTATAGAAACGCTGGGCAGGGTCCTCAGGAGTAGATAGTTTTTACATATTAGATGACTGTATATTTTTTGAGACTGAACATGATGGGGCATAAGCCCAAGTTTTGTACGGCATTGATGGATCCAAAATTTTGTAAAGTTTTTTGACATACTGATGATATATATACAGCGATATTTTGATGTGATGTGATAAATGTATCATATGTATGATGTTTTTGATGATTAGATTTTATTGTATTGAATGATTAATATGCCAATCTAAAGCTTGATTAGCCAATGAGTCAGCAAACCAATTTTCAGCTCGAGGAATATGAATGAATGTTAAAAATTGAAATGACCTTTGTAACAAACGTACCCTCAAGAACAATCGTAATAAAAATGGATCTCGTACTCGATAAGTGTTGTTCAACTGCGACACCACCAGCTGGGAGTCCAAGAAAACTACCAACGAATCAACACCCAAGGATATTGCCTCCGAGAGTAGATGAATGACTGCAGTGTATTCTGCTACGTTATTGGAAGCAGGACCAATGCAGACCCCTCTTGATACCAACAGCTGACCGGAAGGATAATGAAGCACTCAAGCCGCGGAAGCTAAGTTCCGGGTGTGTCTACTAGCACCATCGGCGAAACCATAATGACTCATGACATCAACACAACCTGCCAAAGCAGATCAAAAACATCACCATCCCATCAAAAATCGAAAATCAAACAGATATGTACAAAACAAAAAACTACTATATACAAAGCAAAATGCCAGGCCAAAACCTAGGCATAATACTTCTTCAGATAGAGCCCATTTCGGGGCTCCGACAACTCATTTCCTTCAAAGTCAACCAAGGTATACGCTCCTTTCTTAAGGACCTTTTTGACGATATAGGGGCCATACCACATCGACTTAAACTTTCCTGCCCCCAAGGCATCTTTTTTCTTGGGCATAGACCAAAACAAGGTCACCTTCGGAAAAGACCCTAGGCTTAACCGCCTTATCGTACTGGACTTTGACTCGGTTTTTATGCGCTTCGTTCAACGTGGCGGCATCTCGACGTTGCTCATCAAGATGTTCTAGATGAAGAAGCCGCTCTGCCAGACTAGAAGTGTCAGGAAGGAGCTCAACAGCCAGTTTAAGGGAAGGAATCTCGCATTCAATGGGAAATACGGATTCTACCCCGTGGACTAACTGAAACGGAGTAAAGCCAGTTGCAGTTTTAACTGACGTCCTGTATGCCCAGAGTGCAGGATATAGCATAATGTGCCAGTTGGATCTATGTTTATCAATCGTCCGTTGAAGAATTGTCTTCAAGGACTTATTCACTGCTTCCACCTGGCCATTGGCCTGAGGATAATATGGAGATGAATGCTCCTGCCGGAAACCCAATTTAAGAGCCAACTCAGCCATCATACTGTTCTGAAAGTGACTGCCATGGTCAGTGACAATATCTCTAGGTATACCGAAACGAGCAATGACTTGGTTGAAGAAGAAAAGAGCTGCAGTCTCACCATCGTTCCCAAAAGTAGGCATAGCTTCGACCCACTTCGTAAAGTAGTCTACCGCTACGATAATGTACTTGTGACCTTTTGCCGAAGGCGGGTTACAAGTAGTATAATCCATACCCCACTTCGTAAAGGGTCCGACAGTAACGACTGGAAAAAGCGGAGCTGGATGAGCGCGCATTTTTCGAGTATACACTTGACAAGGATGACACTTCTTGACCGATTCAATACAGTCTTTGAAAGTCGAGGGCCAGAAGTAGCCAGCACGCAAAATCTTTTGGGCTGTAGCAAGCCCTGATAAATGACCCCCACAAGCTCCACCGTGAGAATCATTGAGCACAACCTCAGCTTCTTCGAAAGTTAAGCAGCGTCTTAGGATTGAATCAACCCCTCGACGGTACAAAGCATCACCAATAATCAGATAACTTTTAGCTAAGTGACGCAGCTTACAACGCTCATCTTTCGAAAAGAAGAGGGAAACTTCGCAGTCTGGAGATATACAATGATGTCCCCATACCAAGGATCTTGTGGAGAGATCAGAAACAAGTGTTCGTCCGGAAAGGACTCATCATAGATCATCGCCTCTCCACAAGGCAACTCAGAGATCAATTCCGCAAAAACTAATGACTTCTTGGATTTGGCAGACATGAACTCTAGATCAAATTCCTGTAAAATCATAATCCATCTATTATATTTGCCCCCAATCACTCGCCTGCTGAGGACAAACTGAAATGGATTGGCAGCTGCCAAGACATAAGTTTTGCGAAGAATAATATAATGCCGGAGTCGCTGCACAGCATGAACTGCTGCTAAGGCTAATTTTTCTATCTGGGTGTATCGTTAGCTCAGGTCCGACCAAATTCTCGACTAAGGTAAAATAAATATGTCACTGCAGCATCATCCTTCCGAACTTAACCATACCAATGGTAGATTCTGCTGTAGCCAGATACAAAAGAAAATCTCTGCTATAATCGGGTGGACTCAGTAAAGGAGCAGAGGTCAATGCCTTTTTCAAGGCATCGAATGAGCGTTGAGCATAGTCGTCCCAAAGAAAAAGGACTCCTTTCTTCAACAGTCTCATATATCCCTTTGTAATCTCAGCATAGTTAACGATAAACCTCCGAAGAAAGTTAGACTTCCCTTGGAGACTTTGAAGTTGACGGATTGAAGACGGGGGAGGCAACCGAAGTATTGCCTCAACCTTGAAGGGATCTACCCTTATCCCTTCATTAGACACAATAAATCCCAACAGCCGACCGGATGTTAACGCGAAAACGCACTTGTTCGGATTCAAACGAATTTTATAAAAACGACATCTCTCAAATATTTGCCGGAGGTGACCTGGATGATCCATCCTCTTTCGAGAATGAGCAGCTAGATCATCTAAGTATGCCTCTATAATTTTCTTGATGTCGTGGAAGGCGTAAGACATGGCCCGTTGAAAAGTAGCTCCAGCATTTTTCAGACCAAAAGGCATTTTCTTATATGCAAACGTACCCCAGGGACAAATAAATGCGGTCTTATGTTGATCTTCTGGACGGATAGTAATTTGATTGTAACCAGAAAAACCGTCCATGAAGGAAAAAATTTCGTTACCGGCACACTCATCAACAATCTGATCAATGAAGGGTGTGGGGTAATTATCTTTAGGACACGCCTTATTCAGGTCTCTGAAATCGATGCACACTCGAATTGTTCCTTGCTTTTTATCAACAGGAACGGGGTTTGAAACCCATTCAGTCAGAGGAACTGGGAAATGAATCCCGCCTTAAGCAGCTTTTCAACTTCAGCTTTGATAGCTGCTGCCTTCCTAGGATTAACCGGACGAAGTTTTTGCCTGACCGGCTTAGCGTTTTCATACGTCTTGATCTCATGCCGGACGATAGATGGGTCTATGCCAGGCATTTCCTCATAAGACCAAGCAAAAACATCCCTATACTCTTTGAAGAGCTCGGTATAGATTTGAACTTCTTCACGGGAACATTCAGCTCCAATGAAAACATTCTCGATAATGTTGGGATTCCTGGAGATGTTCACCGGGATAGTCGGAGAGATCACAGCCATGTTCCCTTCAGCATAAACCTGTGCTGGTGCTAAGGGGCTCAAGACTGGGTGAACAGGTCCAGGAGACCGAGGACTTGGAAAACTAGCTTCGACTTCGCTCAAGTCAGGTAGGAAGTAAGACCGATGATGCAAGTCATCCCACGGTCTCTCTATACCTGTCATTGCTTCCAGGATGGCCTCTTCAGATGGAAGAGTTGTATCTAGACAATCCTGGGCATAAGAAGAAGTAAGCGTCCAAGCCGGAGCCACATCACCATCCAACTCTTCCGGCGAAAGAGGAGCTGGATCAGACTCTGCAGTGTCAACAACAGACTGATATGAAATCTCAGCTGCAGAAATCGGGAATGCCATTCCACCCACTCGCCCTTCCTCCAAAGTGGCAGTTGGGGAAGGTAAGGTCCAAGGGTCCGAAAAATAATGAGTTCGAAAGAACTCTCTTTGAAGGGGAGCCTTGGAGGATGAAATAGCATTGATAGACACCTTAGGAGGAGGAAGATCAAAAGATCCCATCAGGGAAGAATACATTCCAACTCCCAGATTCTCGATAGGTGCCTTAGTATTGTCCAACTTAGGGACAGATGAGTCGGGAGGCGCATCCAGGTCTACAGGAGGACAGTCCAGTTGATCCACCGTAACTATCCTCCCTTCGTGGGGGAAACATACTATCCGAAATAGTGAAGATGCAATGGCATCCATATCATATATCCGGTTTCTCCCCAACAGAAGGTTGTAGTCCAAGGCTGCATCTACTACCTCAACCTCTATGTTAACGGTTTTGCCCCCAACACAGATGGGCAAAGCCGGGACAATACCATGGGGCTTATGAGAATGGCCATCGAATGCAGTAAGAATAGTGCTAGATGGAACAGCTTTGGGAGATCCTAGTGTCTTCCAGCATGCGAGAGACATCACGCAAGTAGAAGCACCCTCATCAACGATCGTGCGAAAGATATTAGTCTTCCGGTACGATGATTTAATATGGAAGGCCATATGATGAGGAAGTCTCTTCTTAAAATTCTTCATATCAAAGGTAATCAGAAGAGAATTTTTCGGATCTATATCTCCAATGGCAGTGAGCAAAGCACTGCGCTGAGCCGGACAAGACTGGAGTACCTCTAAAGCTGACATAGCACAAGGACTCTGCGCCAGATCTTCTACAATCGAGTAGTTCTAGGCAGCCCTCATGTTCGGATTAATCGTTGACCGCTTAGAGGATGCCTTCAGTATCCGAGGCATAGACTCGACAGTTGGCTTCGTGATATGAAGCGGCTCAGTAGCATCAGGAACTTCCTTAGCTTTCGAAGATTCCTCTCCGCCATAATCACGGGATCTCGTAGCGACATCCACGTGAGCACTCATCATAAAGACATTCGATGGAATTTCCCCTTCCTGAGGACCTCCAGAGGAAGCCCCAGGATTTTGATTCGCGCCAGCAATTAATTGCTGCCCTTGGGGAAAAGGGTTTGTTAGCACAGCCTGGGAACTAGAAGAACCCTGCTGAGATAACAGGCGCTGAGCATCCTGAATTTTCGGGCAAAGATGCGTGAGATGGTCTCCAGCACAAAGCTTGCACGGAAACTTAACTTTCTTTTTCTCCTTTTGCCCTTCACCAACACGCTCGTTGGTCTTATTTGCATTGCCCTTCCCATTCTTGCTATTACGTCCCTTCTTCTTCCCATCGGACTGTTGATTTCCTTTGGGTTCAGAAGATTGGACAGCATTAATGGACAAAGACTGGGAAGGTGAAGAATCAGCAGGCACAGCCTGACCAGAAGAAGCAGATTGTAAAGACAACTGCTGCAATTGAGAAAGCAGGCTGGCTGCACTACTACTGACCGATTCGACAAGTCCGTCACCATGCGGGCCAGGTTTGGGTTTCGAGAGATCCAATTTGGAGCGAGGAGCATTAGGCAAATACTTGTAAAGCATGCCAGACTGAGAATAGATCAACTCTAACTGCTGGGCCCTAAAGATGGCCTGCTCCTCGGAATATACCCCTGACATGGATACATCCTTTGAAATATCTGACTGAAGCGATTTCAAAAACCACTCGAGAAGGAACTCACCTGGAATATGGGCTTTAATTAGCCTCTTCCTTCTCCTCCATTCCCGAATATGATCAGAAATGTGAGTTGCCTCATCCTGCTTAAAATTAGCCAGGAGTTCGGTCCCAGCCTCATATCTGACAGGCAACTGGAAATGGTTAAGAAAAGTGACAGCCAGTTCTCCAAATGTGGCGAAACTGCCCCCGGTAAGCTCTATATACCACTTCGCGGCGTTTCCAGTTAAGGTGCGCTGAAATAATCTCAATCTAATCGAATCGTCGATCAGAGAGTTGGATGAACACCATAAGTGGAATGTGGTGACGTGGTCCGCCGGATCTTCACCATTCTTACCTTCAAACTTAGGAATGTCTGAAGGAAGTTTGGTTGGAACCGAAGGCCAACCCGGACTATATCGAATCGGGTCATTAGTTAACTTCGCCAAGTCTGGCAAGTTTAACGTTGCCAGAAATGGTAATCGCGGCGGAGCCTGAGAATTCCATCCTTGATGGGATGGATTTCCCACATTCTGAAAAGAATAGCCTGGATTTGATGAGGCACCAGTCTGCCAGAAAGGACCCGTAGAAAACGGAGAAGAACCTCCTCCCCACGCCGAGTTACCAAGACCCAGACTAGTTCCCCCCGCTGAAGTATTGACTGAAGATGTAAGCCCCTGGTAGGGGTTCCATGCATTAGATAGAGGAGAAAAAGACTGATAAGCACTCGATGCAGGGAAAGAAGCATTCCCCGGATGACTCGCGATGAACTGATTCCCTGCCCCCGACGTTGCAAACATAGGATTCCATCCTGTAAAAGAAGCCGAACTTGGCCCCTGAGCCCAAGGATTGAAACTTTGGGTCTGGGACGTAAAAGGAAATGACCCTAAAGAAGGATTGGGACTAGGAATATGCCCAGTCCCAAAGGGGAAACCCTGAAAAGAAGCTAATCCACTAGCCATGTTGGACATGGGCGTAGATCCAGCTGCACCGGCGGTAAAGGAAAAAGAGGGATTTCCAGCAATGGACATCCCTGAAACAAAGGGACCAGATTGAGAAGCACATGCTTGGGTGAACCCAGAGCCAAACATAGCAGTGCTAGAAGCACTCGAAGATAGAGCAAGAGTGCCCCCTGCCTCGACAGAAGCAGGGGTCTGAATGCCCGCAGCACTCACGGTAGAAGCCGCGTTCCCAGTCGTGGCCATCGAAAGATAAGAAAGATATAGAAGATCCGGCGGTCTCTCAGACTCCGGTCCGACGTACTCTATAACAAACGGATGATCAAGAGGAAGAGGAGATGGACCTGTAGCCGCAGGCTCAGGTATATCTTCTATCTGAAAATCTTCCTCCTGAGGAAACAATACTCTCGAGGTGAGCGAAGCGCTCCTCTCGGAACCGACACCGGAATCAGCAATGAAACCTTCAGACCTTCGTGGAGGATCTCTCTCCACAGCGTCAGACTCTACAGGGTGAAAACCACCTGCTAGATCGCTCCTACGCCTTCTCGAAGAAGGCTCTGCACTCTCGGGAGATAACCCCCGGACTCTCCTCGAACGTCGAGGCGCTTGATCAGCCACTTTTACAAATTTATTTATATTAGACTCAAGAAAAGTGAAAAGCTAGGCAAGCTAGGAGCAAAGAGCACTCACTAAAATCAAAACCCTGAGAAACAGCAAGCAAACAGCCTCCAAGTATTTCCGCTCCGGGTGATGAGGACCGGACACCAAAATACAGGAAAGCGAAGTATAAGGCCTTCCGAAAGCAGTCTGGGATGATTAGGGCCCAGAACAACTAGCGAAGGTATCAGAAGCAGTTACGCCGACCTCCTAACAACAGCCTTTGCCGGCTCAAGAACCCAAGCTTCGCAAGGGCACCCCCCAGAAGTACTGCTGGAAGTGATGCGACGTCTGCCTCAGGTACCACGGGTATTCCCCCCCGCAGTCACCTGTGTGGAACCTAGGAACAACAACTATGGACACCAATCCGTATCAGAAGCTGGGCGGAACGGTCTTGAGGTCAGATTCAGCTAATCGGAGGGGGGTATCCCTCTTCTTAACCTTCACTTCCCCTCGCGCTTGACTCTCGGATGAGAGCTTTCCCAGTCCACCTCACGGAGTTGGATTTCGCTCAATTAATAAACTTCTATGTTTGTTTGAGCGGCCTTGGAGAGTTAACTCTCCCCTCTCCTATTCCAAGGCCCTACAACCTAGCTAGTTGGTGATTGACACTTAATAAAACTTGCTAGTTGATTTTAGATTAAATCGCTTATTTTAAGGGCTGTTGTATTAAGTCACAAGGATATGGAGTTGAAACCAATGATGTTCTGACGCAAAAGAAATTAATAAAAACCTGACTACATGCACATGTAGTTCTTTGTCTTTCGATGAAGAGCAATTTCTATGTAAGTTCTACGAGGCTAAAAAATATATTTTTCTTTTCGAATTACAAACTCACACGCACAAAAATTAAGAAGCTAACTAAATGATTCAATGCACCTAATGCAAATGACCACTAGCATGTAAATTCTAAGATGCAAAAAAAAAGTCCCTTGAAACAAGGTGAAATTTCCCAAAAGGGCTCCTTCAGTTTTAACTCATCTTTTGATATCCAGAAAGCCAATTCTTGCAAACAAGAACTCTCAATATAAGACACCAAAATACTCCACAAGAAGAAGAAGAACTCAAAAGACACCCTCTCCTCAAAATCAAGCTAAAAACTAGAAGCAAGAAATTTCACTAAAGTCCCAAAAGATGAAGCCAAACGAAAATAAAAAAGGCAACAACAAAAACGAAAAACAAGAAACTATGTTTTTTGAGTTTTTGATATGCAAAAACAAAAAGCAAAACAAATGTTTTTGGGCTTTTCAGTTTTATAAAACAAGAGCTTCAAGAAAACCAAGAACAACTATCCCAATCCAAGCCAAAACGAGACAGAATTTCAAGCATAAACTTCAGCTATGCCCCCAAACCTTATAAGGCTAATGATAGCAAGATCAATGAGAGCAACGGAAGACCAAAAACTCAATCAAACAGCCAAGAGAAATAGTGCAAATTCATTGCAACACAAAACTCCAAAGAAACAAGAAAAGATCTTCGGAAATTGCAACAAAACCCTAGCCTATGAAACTCAAGAAAACCAATCGAAAACAAAGCAAAGAACGCAATGCGAAGCACAACACAAAGACAGGAGCGAGTCAGTGAGCAAAAGCTCTCTGTTCTGGTAAAGCAGAACAGCCAAGAACGCTCAGAAAGCGATCTTGGAACTCAATCCAAGAGTGCTAGCACCAACAAGAACACTTCGCCAAAAAGATCAGTTTTCGGACAAACGAAAGAGAACCAAGACTTAAAACCACTTCTGTCACACTCCAGTAAGTACAAAGACTCTACAGACACAGGCCTCCACAGCCAGAAAAGACCAAAAACACCAGAATCTTGAAATTTCAAATTCAGCCTAGGTATACGCGACCTTGCAGTTATGCAACAGGCGTGTATACGCGTCTGTGTTGAGGAAAACCCGCGTATACGCGGTTCCTTCTACACAAACTCGCGGGTATACGCGACTGTGTGCAAGAAAAACTGCGTATACAAAGAAAGATAATGAAAACAAAAAAGTACAAGCCTGGGAAAGGTATCAAAGCTTCAAACTGACTGCAAGAAAACAAACTGGACTGTAAAAGACAGAAAAAACTGTTGGTATCCTACCAAACAGCTGAAACAACCCAACAGGAGAATCACAAAAATGTGATCTCAAATGAGTCGCCAGCTCGTTTCGGGATTTAACACCCTAGAGTTATTGGATTCAACCCTCCACGCAGCAGGGGCGTACTACTTACCGCAGGACTACACCATCATGCACAAGCCTTTGCTAAAAACGAAATAGAGCAGAATGAGAGGTTTACCCGTTGGTCCTACGTTCGAAGTAGATCCACGTGGAGTTCAAACTCCCTGCAACCGTCCTTCCTCTTTCACCTGAAATACAAGAAGAAACCAGCACAAAGGACAAGTTGTACAAGATATTTCTACTCTATATGTTAGTGGGATTCATATAAAACATTAAATAAATCATCATAAATGCTTGTATAACAAATATTCTTCATACATTAAAGCATACACTAACACGTTTACTTCGGGAACAGCATGATACTTCTGTATTATAAAATAGTACGTACAAAAGTAAGTGGAGAGATCACCTGATCCTTCCAAGGCCTTCGCAGACCGTCGTCCGGATCCGTCCAGCCCTTGCCTCGCTAAGACTCCTTCCAAATGTGTGCATACGAGATAACATATAAAGGGATGTGTATCTCAAGGAAACAAGGGTTTCCTGAAATGAACTGGGAAAGTGCAGGAGGCACGGGGAATCAGACTTGGATAGGGAACCAACAGAGTATAATAATAATAATTCTCTCTCTCCCTTAGGCCATACATATGAGATCTTTTTATAGTCCTTCCAAGTAGTTTCAGCAGTTGGAAACAGTTGGCCACGGGCTGGGGTAGTTGAACTACCTGAGTAACCATCAACCCAGCGCGAAATTAGGGATTTTTATATATTTTTTAATCATTAAAATGGCATACGCGGGAAAGTCTAGCTGTACTCGCGTATACACGCGGAAAAACACGGGCATAGTCACGTATGAAGAATTTTCCACTGTTTTTAAGTGAATTTGTCCAAGTCTGTAGGAATGGGTGCCCATAAAGCCATGTAGCAATCATGAATCATGTCAAGGTGAGAAATGATGCTATAACATACATTGATAGGAGCAAACCCAAAAAAAACATGCATGCTAGTGCTCTAATCTGCGTTGAAGTAGACCTCGAAAAAAGGTCTTCCAAAAGAAATCAAACTCAAACTGGATAGCTAGACCCATGTGCAGCAACTGGATTATGAGAAAATCCCATTTAAATTCAAGGTATGCCATGAATACGGTCATTTTTCAAATAGATGTACTAAGAATAAAACAGACGAAACCAAAGCTCAAAAAGGACCCCAATGGGAACAAGTTAAAAGGAAAAAATCTGGAAAAAAAATCACCAAACCGTTGTCTCAAACTCTTTCTTATATTGTTGTTCCTCCTCCTCCCCCTCCCTCCTCTCCTCAAAGAGTTCATTAGAAGCCTTCCTCTTCCTCTCTTTCTTACCATCCTTCAGATTTGAATCTTTTTGTTGTCTTGTCCCCTCCCCCCCCCCCCAATCTTTGGACTCTATCTTACCTTCCCTTCTACCCTCGGACTCCTTCATGTCTCCTCCTGGCTCCCCCTCTACCCCTTCCAATCCTCCCCTGCTCCCTTTTTGCCTTCTCCTCCTCCTTCCTTAAGCCCTATCATTCCTTCTTTTGATCGAGTTCTCACCAGAAATTCAATTTAAAGACTTTTTATTATCATCATACTTCCACAATAAACCTGGAAGGAAATACAACAAATAATTGAGAGATGAAGAAGCAATAAAATAAATGGTATTAGGCATGCAACAATCCATGGAAACCTTCATGGGAAAAAATGTCGGACTAAAAGGAAAGCAGCAGCATAACCAAAGAGGGAAAGGTCCCTCAAATACAACCAATAGCAAATAATGAATATAGTCTCTTGGAATTGCAAATTTCTTGGTCACTTCTCGAAGATGAATGTTGTAAAGGATTTAATCAAAACAAAAATGCCAGCCCTTGTCATGTTTTAGGAGACCAAACTTTCGGAGCAAGACATGTTCCAAAACCTTCAGAAAACAAAAAATTACAAAGTAACCTCTATTTTATCCATGGGAGCATTGGAAGGTATCAATACATGGTGGGACAAAGCCTATTGGGTGTTAATCTCTCACACCAAAAGCATACAATGGTTAAGAACAGATCTATAAAACACAGTTTTCGGAATTAATATAAGCTTATTCAACATATGTGCTCCAGAGCACTATAGGGACAAAGAGCAATGTTGGAATTCATTAGTGGAACACCTCAACTCCTCCTCTCCATTTCCCATTATTTTAGGTGGGGATTTGAACCTGATTTTGCACGCAAAAGAAAAGAAGGGTGGTTGCTTCTTGTAGACTCGTATAAACAAAAATTAGAATATATAGTGGAAGAAAATAATATTATGGGCATTGCTCCTAAAATCAGAAATTTCACATGGAGCAATAAACGATCTGGCATGGGGAATATAAAAGAAATACTTGATAGAATTTTATTGCAAGACTGTCTCATTGCAAAATTTAACACAATAACTTCAAGAATAATTGCTTCAGCATCATCGTATCACAATCTGATTGCTCTTTTTTTGGGGGAGGGTGAGGACCTTGGTTCCCTCCCTTTTAAATACAATCCACTATGGAGCAATCATGAGGATGTTCATACTCTCTTGATGGACATATGGAAAAATAATATTAATGGACCCCCAGGATATAGATGGGAAACACAAACTAGAGAAACCAGAATTTAGCTAAAATAATGGGCAAAAGTTAAATAAGAGAGCCACAAAAAAATGAAACCGAGTCACAATAACAATTAGATACCCTCCAAAAATCAGTGGAAAATGAGGAAGAGACAAAATGATATCTCTTGTAAGAGAAATTTCTTCATTGGGACATATAAAAACAATAGAGCAGAAGAGGAGTCATGGAGACTGAAATCGAGAAGTTTATGGGTTCAGGCAGGAGATCAAAATACATTCTTATTTCATAACTCAACAAAGGAAAAACAGATGAAAAATCACATAGCAGAAATAATAGGATCAAATGGAAAATAAATTAGAGGACAGGAGGAATTAAAAAGGGAAGCTTATCAGCACTTCAAAAGCTTGATGTTTGTTGATCTTGAACAATCAAACAGTGAAAATTTTATAAGGCACATACCGAACAAGGTCACCACATAAGAAAATGAGGAAATAATGAAAGAAATAGAAGAAGAGGAGCTTAGAAATGTGATTTGGTCCTTTCAACCAAACAAGGCATCGGTGCCAGATGGCTTATCCTTCTCCTTCTTCAGATCCTTTTGGAATATTATTAAAAAATATCTTCTAAAAATTATTTAGTGGACCTTCAAGAAAAAGAAAATTGGAGGGTTCATTAATTCCACTTTTTTGGCCTTAATTCTGAAGGATTTGAAACTGAACTCCTTCCAATGTTTCAGGCCTATCTCTCTATGCAGCTCTTCTTACAAAATAATTTCAATTTTTTTGGCCAACGGGATTAAGCCACTTCTGTGGGGGTTGATTTCAGAAAATCAAGGGGGATTCATACCAGGGAGACAAATCATTTACAACATATTAGTGGTACAAAAGGCTTTACATGGAAAATTCCTTTAACCAAGTGAACCTAGAATTTTTATAATCAATTTTTTTTTAAATTGGCTTCTCTAAAGATCTCATCGATATGATTCAGGCATGCATTAAAGGCGCATGGATTGCTCCTCTAATAAATGGAAGACCAAACCAATTATTCCAAAGCAATAGAGGTATGAGGCAAGGATGTACTCTTTCCCCATTTCTTTGCATATTGATGGCAAGATCTTTCAGCAGCAATTTAGATCGCTGTAGAAGAATTGGATCCATTACTAGTATATCTATTAAAGCCTAAATAGAAAGCATCAACCACTCTCTTTTTGGGGTGCTTCATTCATAGTTGCACGAAGATTTAAAAACATCTAGGATGACTTCCTGGAGGTGTCAGGATTTCTAATAAACCCCTCAAAGTGTAGTATTTATGGGTGGAATGTGACAATCAAAACACTTCAGCGGATCTCCCAAATTTCAGTGTACCCTTTCAAAGAAATTGGACTCATTTTAAACATCTAGGATTTCAAATTATGAAGAATAATATGAAAACTGAAATATGGAACAACATTATAGAAAAAATGAAGAAAAAACTTCTTGGGTGGGGAATCCTATGGCTCAACCTAGCCCGGAGAGTGATATTAATTAAGGTTGTTTTATCAACACTTCCATCCTATCAGTTTGCTTTAGTACAAGCTCCAGCAAGCATCCATAAACATATTGAGCTTGTCATTAGAGGCCTCCTTTGGCATGGAGGAAAAACACAAAGTAAAAAATTCAGTTTAGTTAATTGGAAGCAAGTTATTGCACCTTATGAGCAGGGAGGAATTTCTATAAGGCTACCTAGTTTGTTGAATATTTCTCTCGGAGCAAGAATAATCCGGAGATTTATCATTGGTAACCCGAGTTGGTGGAAACAAATCCTAGAGGCTAAATATTTAAATTTATCCCGCTTATTTATTCTAAGCAAAAGGGTCCCTTTAAGACCTTGTTCGCGTTTGTGGAAACTTGTTAAAAAATAATTTCTAATAATATCTAAGAGGGCCTCAAGAATTCCAAAAGGAGGTAAAGATATACACATATGGAAGGACAGTGTAATGGGAAATCCACCAATCTCAAAGCACAAAGAAATTAAACCTTTTATATATTGGTTGAATAAAAATGGAATAATGCAGTTGGAGCAAATCTCTAATTGGAGTCAAGAAAATGGAAGTTGGACAGGTTGGAAATCTCCTCCTATTCCTCCGGCCCTATTTCTCCAATGGGAAACCTTAACTTGTCTTTTAAAAGTTGTTTCCCCAATCAAACAAGGTCAACATGACACCTTTAGATGGAATCCAACATCAGGAGCTTTCAGTGCTAAACCATGCTACATCAAGCTCCAAGATCAAGGGAACAATCTGTCTTGGCCCCTCTGGAAAGTAGTGTGGAAAACAAAGTTTCTTCCAAAAATAAGGATCTTCATATGGACTTTCCTAAAAGGTAAGATATTAAAAACTTATAACTTAAATAAGAGAGGAATAGTTGGACCTTCGAGATACCCCATGTGCAACAGTGAGGAAGAAACCATAAATCATCTATTTATCATTTGTAAATTTTCAAAGTCCTGTTGGAATCTCCTCATCGGAGCTATGGAAATTGACTTAAATTTCATCCAAAACATCGAGGACTTCTATTCAAATTGGAGGAACTTATTTCCTTACTCTTTTAAAAATAATAATACTATTAATATATTTTGGCTAAGCTTACCTGATTTTCTCATCTGAAAACTATGGCTCGCTAGAAATAAGTAGATCTTTCAAGATATAAAATAAAATCCAAGGAAAGTCACAGCCATGGCTTGGGCACTATCAACTGAATTTATTTTTTCAAAGGAGTTAAAAAAATTCACAATTCTCTCCTCCAAAATGAGGAAAGAACCTGCAGATATTTAGTTGTTGAAACACAGATATATCCCCAAGCACAAATTAGAAAAGCAACCCCCAGCAATAAGTCTTGGAAAGTGAGACTAAAGGAAGAAGAATTTCTCAAGTGGATCGGGACTCTTAATCATTCCTATATGTTTTTTGACGGGGCATCTAAATCCAACTTGGGTAGAGCTGGTGCATGAGGCTTTATTCTGAACAGTGAGCAAAATTAAAGTTTGGAATTCGAATGGGGTATTGGCACTGAAACAAATAACAAAGAAGAAACCTATGGAATTTTACTAGGATCTCACATTCTGAGGAGGGAAAATATAATGAACCCAGTCATTTTTGGAGACTCCTCCATAATCATCTAGCAAATGGTGGATAATACCATTCTGAAGAATTCATAGTTGGCACAAATCATTCTTCGGATTAGAGAAAATTTGGTTAATCTAGGAAAAGTCTCTTATTATCATATTTTGAGAGACAACAACAAAAATGTGGATTCCTTGGAAAACAGAGAAGTCCTAAGGGATCAAGGTGAAGTCATAATAGGTAACAATGTCACATTTAAAATCATTCCATAATTGTACTCCACATATCATCATCAAATCTCTAAAATTTTGGAAATGCATCACTCAGAATCTGGTCATGGATTAGATCCAATTATTTTATTCAACATCTCCTTATTTTATCGCCTCTTTGTTTCCCTCTAAGATCCTCCTTTCCATTTCATATATTCTCCCACCTCGTCTTAATGCCCTCTTGAGTCTCCCACCTGTTTGTCCTCTTCCCATCATCCCTCCCCTGCTCACTCTTCTTATACCTTCTTCTGCATTAACCACTCTACAACACTCCATATCTCCATTTCTCCCATTTGTTGCGCACTGGATCATTGCATCCATCCACTCTTATCTGATTGTTGATCCCTCCGCTTTGATTATTGTTCCCTCTGCTCTTATTTTTGTTCCCTCTGCTCTTATTATTGTTCCCTCTGCTCTGATTGATGTTCCCTCTACTCTGCTCAAGCTTGCATATCCGTGTTTGTTTCCTCTGCGATATTTTATTGCTACCTGTGTTGTAATGATTCTTCCTTCTTTAGTAGTGTGCCCATAGTGCATGGGAAACAAATCCAGGATTGAACACGTGAAGGACCTCCTTAATAAGCTTATGGAACAAAATCTAGTTGAGTGTGAGTTAGTCTTGTATCAACTATCAGACTACAGGGAAGACTATGAGAACCTCAACAATAGGTGTGTACACATGCAAGACACCGTGGATTTCCTAAGAGATGTTATAACAAAAAAGTCTGAAGACAGCACAATGAATAAAAATAAAAAGAAGATCTCAAAATGGAGTAGCTCCCACTTCACCAAGATGGTTTTTGTCTTCCTGTATCAAGTAATTACAATGATCATCATCTTCTCTTCACTGTAAAATTAGTCTTAGATTATATATCAGCAGCAGTTTATAAGAAATAAATTTGTATGATAAGTATCTGTTTTTTTAGTAATCAGTTCCAGCTATGAATTTTAAGTTTATTTGTGTTTTGAAGCAGTTTTTTAGGATCTACAAATCCAATGTTGTTGGAGGAATTCCTTGCCCTGATGTAAAAGCACTTGACTATAATCCTAGTTGCTTGTTCCCATCCTCCATTTTTCCTCTTTCATCAATATTGTAAGCGGGAGCTTGCTTCCTTTTCGAAGAGTAATACAAATATATGAAATTGTTAAAATAAAAATTGAGACCGAGAGACAAAATTTTCTCTTGTTAGATACTAGAGATTTCCATGTCCTGCCCTAGGTAGGTCAAGTCATGACATGTGCATTAGTGTCACATGATGAGTTTAATGGACCCGGGATACAGAGAATAGGCCATCAACAAACGTGAATATTCATGTTCCCCATCCTAAGAGCATGGTTGGATGAAGAGTTAAGTGAAGTGATGGAGCGGACCACGATAAATAGCTGGGGGACAGAGAATTTCCCATTGACTGACAAGGACAATTGTCATCCTCACCCTGAAGGTTTGAACGATGTGAAGTGTTAAGTGTGGCACAATTCCAAGCTATGAGACGAACCCTGGGGGATGATAACTAAGGAAAACACGCACTTAACATTAAAATCACACCCTGAGCTCTTTTCAATTACTACATAAATTTGTTGCAAAACCAATTCCCTGAGCCTTGGGTTCCATTCCTCCATACGATATGTATTGCAAAATAGGACAACACGACATTATTCTATTTCCTACAAGTTGACAATATGGCCTAATGAATAAGAGGATAGATGACAAAATCCTATTAGTTGACTAGGATGATGTGGCAACTAGAGTGGTCGTGATGTCAACTCGGTGATGATGTGGCACCTTGGGAGAGTGCCATGTGGCATACTTATTTGGAGTTTTCAGTTGGTCAAGTGGGCCATATCTAATTGACATGATTCACTAAGAATGACCATGTGGTAGTAGTGATGTCAGTATCTCCTCGAAGTTTGTGCCAGGGGGTCGTGTTTGTGAACACGTTTTTTGTGTTATGGAATTTTGGTGTTTGTATTAAAGAACGACAAAGCATAGGAGAGATGTCATAGTGGGTGGTCCCGCAATAGATGGAGTCAGGAGACATAACCCTTTTCACAACACCAACAAATAATGGGAAGTTTGTATCTTGGTTTGTAATAAAAAACAACAATGTTGTGGAGATCTCATGAGATAGGAGTCTGGAGATGAAAATTTCTAATCATATTCATTTGACGGGAAATTTGTGGCTCCATATGTTGTAGGGAGGTAGTTTTATGGGAGAATTTGTGATGGTATCAAGTCATGATAAGGCTTTGGTCATGGCACTTGGGCACCAGTGCTGACACAATATAAAGGTGGCAAAGTTGTAGTTAAAGGAAGTTGGTGAGAACATCAAAATGAGGTCACAAGGACCAAAATTTGCAGAGGTTGTTAAGATCGATTCATTTTTTAGCATGGAAATCCATATCAATGCCCATCCTCGAACCAAAAAGTAGTAAATTTTGCCCACACGCAGTCCGTTAAAGCAGATTAGTCTCAAGCCCTGGAAGCCATACCGAAGTGCACTCCTTGAGCCTTATAAACTGGAAATGGAGAACATACCATGTCTCTAGCATATTGATTATATGGAGAAACTCCTTAGGTAGTGTGAATGACAAATGTCCCTACATCGATCAATGTGTGAGAGTGATGAATAAAAACACTAGGTAGAGAGAGACAGGGGGAATGCAAAAGTGTGAATTATGGGATTTCCTCTAGAGAAGAGTAGGTTGTGGGTGGTTGTAACGGTGACTGAAAGGTAGGCCAAGCACATGAATGCAGCTACAGATTAAACAATGGATAAGAATTGTTGTGCATTGGGTCGAATGAGTAGGCCGAGTGTTGTTGTGTGGGTTGATGAAGAGAACTACAGGAAGAATGCTCATAAAGGCTATGTATAACAACAAAAATAACAGAAGGACAAGAGCTATTGAAGCGTAGGTTGCTAAATAATTGAGAAGGTTGAGAGATGAGTGGGCTACGTAGATAAAAGGTTGTTGAGGAGAATAGTGGGTCGAGAGTTGGTTGATGTAGAGCTAAAATCGGGTTGAGTGGGAGCCAAAACATAGAGCAGTAAGTTCCTTATGGACAACAGGTGTTAGGAAGGAAGTTTACATCAAGTGAATGAAAATCCATTTTATTGATATTGGTGACAGATATCCCTAACAAGAATAAACAAACTGCTAATTCTCTTAAGAGCTGCAGAATAACTATTAGAAAACCTTATAGAAAATGGCATGCAAAACATAAAAGCAAATAACAATATGTAAAATAATGTAAACCTGATGGAAATTTTATTAATAAAAATATTATTACAGATAACACCTGATGAGGAGAATAAGTAGACTTGGGTCTACGATATCCCCATTCGTGGGATGGGTTATTTTTGACCCTGTGCTTCAACTACAACTATCTCTCTCTCAATGAATACAATGAGAAAAGGGAGAAAATGATGGCTTGAACACAATAATGGGAGCTTAGAAGCTATAGGACGATAGTTGTGACGATGAAATGGTCATGTGTAGAGAATGAGGAGAATAGAGCTCTATATATAATAAACTATTAGGATAGATCTAGATCTAGAAAAATAATAAAAAAACAAATATTAGACCAAATTAGGATATGATCGTTAGGAATATCTTATTATATTTTAGAGATGGAAAGTTTATTTGAAATGATCAAATATCTTTATTTAGTAAACTAACTCAAAAAATAATGATTTATTGAGTTAATTTAGAAAATGGTTAAAGTAATTAACAAATAAAAAATGATTTATAAATTACTTTAAGAAGATATGGTAAAAGTGAGTTAGAGATAATTACTAAATAATGATTTAATAATTATCTAAATAGAAAAACAAGGCATAAATAAGGAATAATAAATAAATAATGATTTATTTAATTATTCCTAGATGATTTAATCAAAATGTTTAGAAATAATCATTAAATAATGATTTAATAATTATTTCGAAAGAATAATAATAAATAATAATTTATTTAATTACTCTTAAGGTTTTTTTGGGTTTTAATGAGAATAATTTAGAAAAATGGTTCTCTAAATTATTCCTAAGGTGAAAGTGTGTTTTAATGTGTTGAACCCATACTACATGGTGTATTTCGATCATCATAGTATAAAATGGTTAGGTGGTCACTTGTTAGGTGATAACAACAGGTCGGTGCTTGCACAATAGGAAGTTGGTGCTTCCATCTAAGTGGGTGTCTAAAGTATAGCTTGATGGGTTGGTGCCTCCTGCGAGTGGGTGCTTGCAAAATCAAGGAGTTGGTGCTTCTTGTACGCTAATCAAATGTCTCCTAAAGAGGGAGTTGGTGCTTCTTGTAAGCTAATCAAATGTCTCCTAAAGAGGGAGTTGGTGCTTCTTGCTAACGGGTGCTAGCAAAACACATAATGGATTTGGTGCTTCCCATGAGTGGGTGCTCACGAAACATGATGTAATCTGAGTGGTGACTTTAGATTCACATCATAAAAAAAACAAGATTTGTGGTTTTCTCCCTTTTATGGATTTCCATGTTAAAATTTATGTGTTTCATGTTTTTTTGCTTTTGACATGATGTTTTAATTTGTTGATTACATAATATGTTATTGGTCGCTCATATGAATGGTTGTGAAAATAAAAGAAAAATTGTAAATAACATTAATTTTTAAATTAATCTTTAATACTAATTCAACCCACTCTTCAATGTGGAATCTTTAAAAATTAAAAGTATAATTTATCCATTATTCAAGCATCTTTCATATTGTACTTCTACCAATACGAACATAAACCTTTATACTTACCAAAATCAAATTCTAAGAAACCAAATAATTTAAATATGTAGAGAATTATACGTTTTACCTTCTAATATTAAAAGGATTGCAAGTATGTCTACATTCTCATTGCCTTAGGATTTGTTTCTCTATTTGATTGGTAGGCCTTTATACTCTTATGTAAGTATAGAGATTCCCTAATTCCTAAAAATGAATATTGTTAATGAGTCAATCATGTTCAATGCAAGTTTGAATATTCTTCTCTCTAACTATGTGGAAGAATAAGGGAATAAGGAAATCGTATTATGGTTTGAATGTGTATCTTTTCTTCACCATGGTGGGCTCTTTTTCTTATTCTCTAACCCAAAAAAATTACACTTCTCAAAAGTTTGACTAGTTACAATTTAAAATAACATGTTCCAAATTCACGACACCTTTTTTTTATTGAATATTTGGTTTTGATTTTGTAACCACCAATTTGTTATTGAATATTTGGTTTTTCTTATAAATAGATGGTTGATTCAAATTAATTAATAATGATAATAATGTATGAAATAATCCATCGTTCTTAGTATGTCTAAGTAAATTTGTCCGAAAACATGATAAACAAAAAATACATTTATTAATTAAAAAAGTCTGTAATATAAATATCATTTAAGTAATAGTGAAAAAAAGGCTCTAGATTCTATAGAAAGAGATATTGGGTAATCATAAGATATATAAACCATGCAAATGCCAAAACTAGAATAATCTTTCAATTAAATATTAGAGAAACAAGGGAGTAAATACTAGAAACAAGATCAGTTCATATTATAGGGATCACTTTGGCCTTGTAACAAATCTGGGTTAAAAGTCATGTAATAAAGTTAATAAAGGAAAAAATAAGACCAAGTTCATGGGACACGGATTCCAAGATTAATGTTGGACAAAGTATCCTAGTGGGCATCACTTGTTGTTTATTGTGGCTAAGGGGAAATTGGAAAAGACAATGACAAAGGCTTTGAAAAGGAAAAAAGGCATTATTGGAATTTTTATTTATGAAAAAAAAAGGAAATTAAGAGAAAATGAAGGTGAAAGGTCACATGTTGCATGTGAGGAGGAAATTGAAGGAAAATAGGTGAAAAATAAAGAAATTAGAGGTATCAATAATAAAAAGGATTCAAAACATCAATTTAGAGAATTTTGTCAGTTTAGTTTTGGAATTGATTTCAGAGAAGAGAAAGCAAGAAAATTAAGGACAAGGAAAGAAACAAAAAGAAAGGATTAATCAAGGAAAGGTTGGATAAAGCGGCTTCAGCGGGAATAAGTACAGGTGACAGGTTGCATGTATGATTTCCTAATTGGATTTAGCATGCATGATATATGCATGTGTGTATTTAGTTCATTGTTGTCATTGGCATGGGTTTTTCTTGGTGTGACAGTGGTTTCATCCTTGCCTTTCCATTTATGAATAGCCATGGTGTGATGGGATTCAGTCTTGGTTGAGCTTTGGATTGCCAGAAGGTTTTTGGATCAGAGAGAGGTGGTCTCAGGAAAATCCCAAGGGTTGGAGGTGGAGATGGTTTTCTCTGGGAAGCCCACAACATCTGGGTGGAGATAGGAAAATCCCTCAAGGGATGGTGAAGGAATTCTGAGGCATCCAAGATCGGTTTGGTTTTGTGATCTTGGAAAAGGTTTAGGTGAGATCACGATAGTGTGTGAGTGGAGGTGGTTTAAACTCTAGTTTACCTTGGTTGTTTATACATTGGTTTATCCCATAAGATCCCACATTCATGCTTAGAATATGGCATGGAGGTGATTGGATGAAAGAAAGACTTGGTTTAGCTCAATATATGGTCAAGTGGTACGTGGAAGTCCCTGACTTGGTTGGATTTTGCATATGAATGATAAGAGATATTTTCCCTCATAATTCATGAGTATTTATAATTGTTATTATGTTACTTTAATGGTTGTTCTAGAATTGTTATTTTTATGGTTATACGTTGGTTATAAGCACGGTTTTATGACAAATTCAAGTTATGGCTCTTATCATGTTTTACTTGTAAATGTTTGGCTAATGAATGCATGGCCTAATGGATGTTATGGTAGCTATTGTGAGAGGGAATTATATGTTCTTGATGTTTCTCAGATAAGTTTCAGATCTCTATGTTCATATATGCATTCATGACATGTAGCTTTCACATTCACCATGTGTTTTACGGGATGACTGTTATGGTTAGACTAGGTTAGGTCAAGTCCTTGATTAATTTTTTTGTGTTACATGATTTTTACTTGTCTTATTTATCATTCTCGAAAGTATTTTCAAGTTCTAGGAAGCGGTCTGGAGACTAGCCCTAACAAAGTGCCTCAGAGCTCACGATCGCTGGCTCAGAACTGGATGAAATAAACTATAGTCACACCATGCATGATGTTGGAATATTGATGTGATTATGATTATACATGTATAGTGCTAATTTGGAGTGATTTTGAAAATGAGATAAGCCTCCCTTAAATTTCATTGAGTTATGTTGATTATGTTTATATTTTGGTTTAGCTGACATGGTATACTTGTAGGAAGAAGAGAATCAAAGATGATGAGCAAAATGGTAGACTATAGTTCATGTGACTCTCCCTACAGGTCAGTTGGGTAGCAAGGAGGAGAATATTCTCCAGGTACAAAAAATACATTGAGGAGTTTGAGGGCAGAGATAAGGAGTTGCAAAGCAAACAATGACCGGTTGGTTGAGGCTCAAGAAATACTTGCAAGGGCTTAGGAAAAGCAGACAAAGGTCAATGTAGTGATTCTTCATAGTTTGTCATACTTACAACGACAATGACGGTTTAGGATTAGTTAAGAGCATGAAGAGAATACTAATGGGGCATATGGTAGCAAGTCTCGGTTAAGATATAGGTTGGATAGAGGGGACACAGTCAAAGGTGGAAGATCGTTGGGTACTTCTGACAAGAGGAATGGTATGTGATGGGCCTCTAAATTAGACATAAATTAAGGCCCATATAACCTTTCTTAGACTCATCTACCTTCCTTATGCACATGAAAATATATATTAAATCTCTCCTTCTGCACTTAATAATGTTTTCTTATGCTTTAACATTTTCTTAGGAAGGTTTAAAGGTAATTGCATATTTGTGCCTAATATTGGTTATTTTTGTAGAATATTGTGAGAATATTTGGCAAATTATGAAGATTTGGAGAAGGATATAATTTAGGGACTTGCTCCCTGCCACTGGAAGATCAAGATTGAATAATATCAGGAAATTAGGGAGAAAACTTGGAGAGATTCAAGGGGGTTGTCCACCCTCAAAGGCAACCAAACGATCCTCATGAGATCCCCTCCAGCAATTCGAATTCCAGAGGCAGCCAAGCAACTCAAGACCAAGTGCACTCAAGCCATACTTCACTTGGAGTCTCCAGCAATTTGAGTTCCAAAGGCAGCCAAGCAACTCAAAGAGGAGGGCACTCAATCTATGTTTACTTGGATTCAATTGGACTCAACCACCCCAAATATTCTCTCTAACAGTTTGAGTTCCAGAGGCAGCCAAGCAACTCAAAGAGGAGAGAACTCAATCTTTGTTTACTGGGAGTCAAGTGGACTCAATCACAATTTTCTAGGGAGTTGTTGGTAGCTGCCCTATAGAATAAATAGAGTAGAGCTAGAGCTAGGAAAGGGAGAGTCAATTCCAGTCGATTCTAGTTGAAACTTTGTTGCAAGCTATTGAGTTTTTTATTATTTTACTCAGTGATCAAACTTTCAGAGATGTATGAGGTTATTATTTTATGAAATGAGCAGAATAATTTCATTTGACTGATTTAAGTTTCAGAGAGCTAGGCTCGTGGGTTAGGGCCCAATCCATGTGCCTCACCTTCTCTATTATTACTATATTTTCCTTTCTACCATTAAGCTAGTTTTCTTTCTGTCATTCAATTAGTTATATTTCTCATAGTTTCATCGCTGCTTAGTTTTTTTATTTCAGCGTGTTGTTGTAGTTTTTCATTTGCTTGTGATTAATAGAATAGAGGGTAAAACTATAAAATTTGTGGATCAAGACCCCCTTCTCATCTCTGTCAATAGAGCTCGAGGAGGGTAGACCATCCCACAGACCAAAAACTGCTTTCTGTTCACTATTTTGTCACCTGTTTCCTCTATTTTTCGTACATGAATCCGCAGCTTTGTTTGCAGGAATAAGCATCAAAATCCCCAGGAAGATCATTAAGCCATCCCGCTTCATTTCCCATCTCTGTTTTCACGCCTGAGCATTGTTGTTGTGCCTCCATTTCCCTCTTATTTCTCTTATTTGCATCCATCGCCCCTTTTCATTCCCAAAATGCTTAAAAAGCGTTACAATTAGACCTCTTCCCTTTCTCCTCGAAACTCCCACTCGTCGTACCTCACTCCATCGCAAATCGCAAATCACTTGTGATCTTTGTTAACACTCTCTCATTCCAAGCCTGAATGTGATATCCCTTTCTACTTCCATTTTCTTCTCTTTTATTAAAAACAGTAAAAAACATTAGAAACTGCATTTTTTCCCTTTGGACTTACCATTGCTCCTTTTCGCAATCGCATTTCCCATTTGGTCCTTGTTAACAGCTCCCGCTTCCAAACCCCAATTACAATACTCCTTTTTCCCTCTTTTCCCCTTTGCTCCTCATTTCTAATATGTCAAAAACCTTTGAAAGAACCTTACTCCGCCTTTTTCTGAAAAGCCCATCACTTTATCGCAAATCACACTTTTTATTTGGTTCCTTTAACACTTACTGCTCCTACCTGAAGATTGTGATATTGTGATCGCGCTCCGCCACCGGTCCCACCACCATGTCACCCATCGCAATCGCACTTCGCATGGTTTAGTTTGTTTTTCCTTTAAGCGCTTACCACTCGTTTTCGCCGATGCGATATTACCGCCGCATCGCAAATCGCAAACCGCAATTCTTTCCCTTTTCTTTTAAACACTTACTGCTCACTTTTGCCGATTGCGATATTGCGAAATCGCAACGTCGCAGTTTTACCTCATCACATTTCGCACTTCGCTCCCGCTCCCGAACAACACTTCCGTTCTCCCTTTAATTTTTTGATATTGCGATTGTAATATCGCATATCGCAAATTTTTCCTCCATCGCATCTCCGCCATCGTATATTTCAATTATTCCTCTCCAAAGCATCTTTTCACCATATTATAAGTTTTTATAAGGTTTAAACCCCCGCTTTCCACTTCTAAGCCCCGTTTCATGTGTTAAGCCCCCCATTAGCTTGTTTAGCCCTTTTATTTCCTCCAAGATGAAAAATCAACACTTTTTCAATTAGGATTAAGTCATGGATAGCTTAGTTGCATGGGTAGAAGCATGGTAGATATACCATAGGATAAATAGAGTGCATTTAGCCATTTGGCCAAGTTAAGTGTGGTTTAGAATTAGTTTCCTTTCTGCCATTTCTTTTTAGCAATATAGTTTATTTTCTTTTCAGTCCTTTCCTTTTCTGCAAATTAAATTAGTTTCATTCCTCTCATTTATTTTCAGCAATTTAGTTTAGTTTCCTTTCTGTCATTTCCTTCCAACATTTTACTTTCCAGTCCTTATCACAATTTAAGAAATAGCACCCTTTCGTAAAGTAGAAGAGGATGACATGAGAATAATGCATATGCTGTGTATATAGCACTGTCACCTCCAAGTTTGTACGAACCCCGGGTTGATAAAGTAAAGTAGGGTAGCCCCTGGGAGTTGCAGCACTCTTGGTGCAATACCAGGGCTCACCACTTTTTCGCGTCATTTCCGAGGAGGTGTCTAGTAGATGCTTTGATTTTGTTTTTAGCATTATTTTCTGCTTTCCTTTATTTTCATGCCATTTCAGAAATATTAAAAAAAAATACAAAAACATTGGATTTTCATGCCTCATAGGAGTAGGGATACTCCAATACCAACCCCCCGCTTGACCACGTGGTGCAATAAGAACCACATCACCATACAATTTTGAAGGTAGAAGAGATGGATAGATATGATGACAATGAAGAAGATATTATTGGGTTTCCCATTCAAGATATGGACATCAGTGTACATATGAAGAACATCCCTCCATCTTTCCTTCCCAACTTCCATTGTATGAGGACAGAGGATCCAGAAGCATTTCTCTTTGAATTTGAGATACTTTGTAGGTCTTATGGATACTTATCACACACTCAAAAACTGAGATTGTTTCCTGCAACATTGAAGGATAGAGCTCTTAAATGGTTCATGAGTCTAGGTACTAATTCAATAAGATCATGGAATGATATGCAAAAGATATTTCTAGAAAAATACAAAGATCGTGATCTTAGAGAAGAAATTTTTAGAATGAAGCAAGAAGAAGATGAAAGCCTTGAGGATATAATAGAGAGGTTCATGTATCATGTTAAGAGGGAAAAATTGCATCATTTAGGATTTGAAACACTAAAAACCTCTTACTTAGAACAATTAGGGATGAGTGGATTGATCTCCTTAATCTCATGAGTAGAGGAGATGTATACCAATTGTCATTTGAAGAAATTTTTGAAACATGCAAGCACATATCAAGAGGAAGGGAAAGAGTAAGTAAGTCAGCATCAACATTGGTAAGGAAAGATGAACTTGGAAATTTGCTTGATAACTTTAAAACAGAAATTCTTAGCAATCTAAGTGAATAGGTAGAAATCTTAAGAATGCAAAATGAGCAAAAAGAAGATGATGATATTTTTGTTATCCATGCAGAATCATATGCTACTAAATGTTGTTCATCATTCCCTAGGTTTAAAGAAGTTTACCAGCAAGACAATGGAGTGAGGCAATCACCAAAGAAGCTATGTTATGTAGCTCCAAGGAGACCCTGGCAGCCTAGTCAACTTGATATGATGCAAGGACCCACTTCACAATTTAAAGCTTATTCACATCCATCTCAAACTAATTGGGACACACTCCCTCCTTGGAAACCTTGTCCATCTCAACCCCAAAACCAATCTTGGCAACATGGTTGGCAAG
Organism: Pinus albicaulis; assembly: GCA_034641835.2. Lineage (NCBI taxonomy): Eukaryota > Viridiplantae > Streptophyta > Pinopsida > Pinales > Pinaceae > Pinus > Pinus albicaulis. The sequence continues at coordinate 259,812,860 of CM076570.1, forward strand.
GTCCTTATTGGGAAAATCCTCAACATCCTCAATATTTCCCTCAATATCCTCCATACCCGACTCCATGCTATCCCTACCATCCAACTCCTCCACAACCACAACCTCAACCACAACCTCAACCACATCCATCTCATATATCCACCCCCACTCAACTACTTGTACCACCATTTCAAAATCTATACAATGAAGTATCTCAACTCACTTACAATGTTGAGGTACAACACTACTAAACATATCCTCTTGATCTAAATGGTATGCATCTTAGTTCAAGAAAGGTATTGCAAAGAAGATATTTTCTTAATGTCATTGAAGGACAACATCAATAAGAAGAAGATCCAAATGCGGAGATCAAAAGATTGAGGGTTGCACTTGATGAAGAGCAGAAACCAGAATCAGATGTTGAGAAAGTTCCCTCATGTTTACCAGCATTTCCTCCATGTGTTCAAGAGAACAATTAGCAAAAAGAGGAAGATTTGACTGCCATAATAGAAGAGGACATCCAAAGTGATCCAACTCAGCAAGTGAACCAGGGACATCACAACTATATTGACATATGGTTCCAAACAGTCATTAAGTTGCAGCAACACACTCTTCTCCAATAGTACTTGATACAATCCCAGTCAAAGCAATTCATCTCTCATATTCAGGTACATGTCAGAGCATGTATTCCAAGTGTGCACATGATTTTATCTGTCATCTTGATGTGTACATGACTCCATTGGAAGTATTCCTATATTTGAAAAAGGTTTTGTTATTTCAAGTAGAGTAGGAAAGTGAAAAAAAAAAGGGGAAAGAATAAAATCTCAGGTGAAAACCTCTTTTGAGGCATCTAAGATTGGCCCACTAATTGAAAACCTCCATGAGGCGGTCATTGGGTTGGGAAAAAAAAAAGAGAAAAATAAAATATCCTCGGTGAAAACCTCCTTTGAGGCACCTAGGCAGACCTACTAGTGGAAAACCTCAAAGAGGCGGCTAGTAGGCCTTAAAAAAAAATTTGCATTTCTCCATGTATCTCTCTCTAATGAATGCAGGTTCTCTCCAACCTTTGCAAGCCGAAAAACAACAAGTTGGCACAAAAAGAAAATTCGGTCAACACCCTAGTTAAAGGTAGTCAAACTTGGATTTCCTCTTCCTGTGCTCAAAAGCTCCAAAAGGACCTCAAGCAGCTTCAGAACCACCGAAGACAGCTTCAACAGCCATATCAGTAGCTTCAATATCACCTGCAAAAAAAAATCAATGGTAAGGCTCAAGTATGCAATCACCTAACCCTTTATTCGAATCTATTTTAGCTTAATAAAACATTAAAAAGTGTGAGAAGGAAAGTTTTTTTATATAGCCAAAATCAGTAGCAGAGCGACGTCAGCGTTATCTAGCAACTAGCCTCACTTTTTCCACCAAGAAAATGAAAAGTAAAAATGACTTGAGAAAGTTGGTAGTAAGTAGCTCATTGTAATAGAAGACAAGGAGTTCCAAGGGATAACCAGGGGTGAACTCATTTCACAGAAAAAATAAAAATAAAATTAAAATAAATAAATAATTATAATAAAAAAATAAAATAAAATAAAATAAATAATAAATAATAAATAAAATAAAATAAAATAAAATAAATAAATAAATAAATAAAATAAAATGAAAAAATAAAATAAATAAATAAATAAAATTACTTTGCATGCAATAAAAAATAAAAATAAATAAAAAAGAGAGAGAGAACAAAAAAAGAAAAAAATCAAATAAAAGGTGGATCCACCACCTCTTGGCATGCAAAATAGATTTGTGTAAGGCATCTGAGGACCTCCATGAAGCACCTACGAGAAGAAATGCAAGAAGATTAGCAAGAAGATTAGCAGGAAGAGCAGCACATGGGCCAATAAATAGAAAATGAAATAAGCCAGCGTGCAGGAAGAACCAGAAGGCAGGGAGGATGAATAGGTTGCTCAGAGGATGAGCAACAATTTCAGTAGGGGGTGATGATGGGCCTCTAAATTAGACATAAATTAAGGCCCATATAGCCTTTCTTAGACTCACCTACCTTCATTATGCACATGAAAATATATATTAAATCTCTCCTTCTACACTTAATAATGTTTTCTTATGCTTTAATATTTTGTTAGGAAGGTTTAAAGGTAATTGCATATTTGTGCCCAATATTGGTTATTTCTGTAGAATATTGTGAGAATATTTGGCAAATTATTCAGATCTGGAGAAGGAGATAATTTAGGGACTTGCTCCCTGCCACTGGAAGATAAAGAGTGAATAATATCAGGAAATCAGGGAGAAATCTTGGAAATATTCAAGGGGGTTGTCCACCCTCAAAGGCAACCAAAACATCCTCATGAGATTCCCTCCAACAATTTGTATTCCAGATGCAACCAAGCAACTCAAGACCAAGTGCACTCAAGCCATAATTCACTTGGAGTCTCCAGTAATTCAAGTTCTAGAGGCAGCCAAGCAACTCAAAGAGGAGGGCACTCAATCTCTGTTTACTTGGAGTCAAGTGGACTCAATCACCCCAAAGATTCTCTCCAGCAGTTTGAGTTCCAGAGGCAGCCAAGCAACTCAAAGAGGAGAGCACTCAATCTTTGTTTATTGGGAGTCAAGTGGACTCAATCACAATTTTCCAAGGAGATGTTGGTAGCTTCCCTATAGAATAAATAGAGTAGAGCTAGATCTTGGAAAGGGAAGTCAATTCCAGTCGATTCTAGTTGAAACTTTGTTGCAAGCTATTGAGCTTTTTATTATTTTACTCAGTGATCAAACTTTCATAGATGTATGAGTTTATTCTTTTATGAAATGAGCAGACTGATTTCATTCGATTGATTTAAGTATTAGAGAGTTAGGCTTGTGGTTTAGGGCCCAATCCATGTGCCGCAGCTTCTCTGTTGTTACTATCTTTTCCTTTTTGTGATTAAGCTAGTTTTATTTTTGTCATTCAATTAGTTTTTCTTCTCATAGTTTCATCGTTGCTTAGTTTTTGCTTTCAGTGTGCTATTTTAGTTTTTCATTTTCTTGTGAGTAATAGAATAAGTGATAAAACTCTAAAAGTTGTGAATCAAGACCCCCTTCTCATCTCTGTCAATAGAGCTCGAGGAGGGTAGGTCGTCCCATAGACCAAAAACTGCTTTATGTTCACAATTTTGTCATGCATTTCCTCTATTTTTCGTACATGAATCCACGGCTTTGTTTGCAGGAATAAGCATCAAAATCCCCAGGAAGATCATCAAGCCATCCCGCTTCATTTCCCAGCTCTATTTTCACGCATGAGCACTGTTGTTGTGCCTCCATTTCCCTCATTTTTCTCTTATTTGCATCCATCGCCCCTTTTCATTCCCAAAACACTTGAAAAGCCTTAGAATTAGAATTCCACCCTTTTTCCTCGAAACTCCCGCTCATCGTACCTTGCTCCATCACAAATCGCAAATTGCTTGTGATCGTTGTTAACGCTCTCTCATTCCAAGCCCAAATGCAATATCCCTTTCTACTTCCCTTTGCTACTATTTTATTAAAAACAATAAAAAACATTAGAAATTGCATTTTTTCCTTTTGGACTTACCATCGCTCCTTTTCGCAATCACATTTCCCATTTGGTCCTAGTTAACATCTCTTGCTTCCAGACCCCGATTGCGATATTCCTTTTTCCTTCGCTCCTCATTTCTATGTCAAAAACCTTTGAAATAACCATACTCTACCTTTTTCGGAAAAGCCCATCACTTTATCATAAATATCAACTTTTGATTTGGTTCCTTTAACACGTATTGCTCCTACTTTCCAATTTTGATATTGCGATCGCACTCCGCCATCGGTCCCACCGCCACGTCACCCATTGCAATCGCACTTCGCATGGTTTAGTTTTTTTTTCCTTTAAACACTTACCGCTTGTTTTTGTCGATGCGATATTACCGCCGCAAATCGCAAACTGCAATTCTTTCCCTTTTCTTTTAAACACCTACCACTCGTTTTCACTGATTGCAGTATTGTGAAATCACAACGTCGCATCTTTTACCTCATCGCATTTTTCACTTCTCTCTTTCTCCTGAACAACACTTCCGATATCCCTTTAATTTTTCCATATTGCGATTGCGATATCGCATATCGCAACTTTTGCCTCCATCGCAGCTGCCATCGCATATTTCAAATTATTCCTCTCCAAATTATCTTTGCGCCATATTATAAAGTTTTATAAGGTTTAAAACCCCACTTTCCACTTCTAAGCCCTGTTTCATGTGTTAAGCCCTCCATTAGCCTCTTTAGCCCTTTTCTTTCATCCAAGCTGCAAAATCAACACTTTTTCAATTAGGATTAAGTCATGGATAACTTAGTTGCATGGGTAGAAGCATGGTAGATCGACCATAGGATAAATAGAGCGCATTTAGCCATTTGGCCAAGTTAAGTGTGGTTTAGAATTAGTTTCCTTTTTGCCATTTCTTTTCAGCAATATAGTTTAGTTTCTTTTTAGTCATTTCATTTTCTGCAAATTAAATTAGTTTCATTCCTATCATTTCTTTTCAGCAATTTAGTTTAGTTTCCTTTCTGTCATTTCCTTCCAACAATCTACCTTCCAGTCCTTATCACAGTTTAAGAAATATCACCCTTTCGTAAAGCAGAAGAGGATGACACGAGAAGAATGCATCTGTTGTTTATATAACACTGTCACCTCCAATTTTGTACGAACCTCGGGTTGATAAAGTAAATTAGGGCAGCCCCTAGCCTGTTGCAGCACTCTTGGTTCAATACCAGGGCTCACCAGTATGTATGGGTATCATTCTAGTTCCTCATCGAGGGGACATAATCATAGTCGTCACCGCCATCATCCTTATAGGAGGAGTGAGCACTTTCCTAAGGAGTTATATTATGCAAAAAACTCACAAAATAAAATAAAAGATAGATCAACAACTTAAAAAATAGCCTCTTCGAGGGGCAAACGACCTTTACATTACATAAATGAACAATTCTTAGATGATAGAAATGATAATACCTCCTTGGTATATATAGGAGTCTAAGGGGTCACAATATAATCAAATCCTACGTAACAATAATAATGTGAGGGCACAACAATAATAATAGGAGGCTACACTAACAATAGAAATAAGGGGAACACACTAGTATTATAGGGACCTAACATGCCCCTCTCCTTCAAAATAGTGTTTCCATCAATGCTTGAGTAGTTCTAGATGGTTCTATATAAAATTTGTCATCCTCCCATGTGGAATCTTTAGTGGGTAAGTTCTTCCACTTAATGAGATACTTTGAAATTAATTGATTTCATAGTTTTTGGGTTCTTGTTTCTGTAACTACTTCAAGCTCAAATATAAATTTTCCTTCTTCTTCAAGTTCTGGCAACACTTTTTTGAATTGGGAGCTTGTCACCAATAACCTTCTTTAAGCATGAAACATGGAAACTAGGTGTACTTGGGAAGATGCAAGAATCTCTTATTTGTATGCCATAGTACCAATCTTTTGCAACACCTTGTAAGGACCGTAGTACTTGGGTGATATTTTATAATATTTCTTAGCTTGCTTGAGGTACATTTGTTTGTATGGTTGTAACCTTAAATATACCCACTCGCCAACATCAAAACTTCTTTCACTGCGATGTTGATTTTCATGTTGTTTCATTAAATTATGCGCCAAAGTTAGATTATCCTTTAAGAGTTGGAGAAAATTTTGTTGATGCTCGATGTAATCTTCCACTGTTTGAACCTTAGAATTTTATCTTAAAGATGATGTGATGGATGGTGGATGATATTCGTAAAGTGTCATAAATGGGGTCATTTTTGTTGTAGTATGGAAGGAACTGTTATACCACCATTCAGCTAGAGGTAACCACTTGGCCCATTTTGTTTGTTTATTAGATACAAAGCAACAGGGATATCCTTCCAAACATTTGTTCACTACATCAATTTTCTCGTTATATTAAGCATGATAAGATGAGCTATGAGATAATTGAGTACCAAGACAAGAAAATAATTCCGTCCAAAAAATTCCAGTGAAAATGGGATCTCTATCACTTACAATAATCTTTGGATTTCCATGTAGCTTTTGAATTGCTTCCATAAATGCAGTAGCAACTAGACTGGATTATAATACACAAAAGTGTGCTTAATTTGTAAGTCTATCAACTACAACCATGTTGAAACTCTTTCCTTCAGACTTGGGTAAACTTGTGATAAAATCCATTGAGACCTCCTCCCAATGTTGACTTGGAATGGCTAAAGGTTGTAACAGACCCAAGGTTTTAATTGTCTCAACTTTATTTTGATGGAAAACCAAACATTCTCCCACAAACTTCTGAATACCAGATTTAAGGCCATCCTAAAAAAAATTCTTCTTGACCCTATGGTAAGTTTTTAAAAATCTTGAGTGCCCTCCTAAAGGGGAGGTGTGAAATCCCAAAAGAATATTTTGCTTGAGTTGGGAATTCTTACAAAGATACAAATGATCTTTGTACCATAATGAATCAATTTTCTAGCTAAATGTATCAAATGTACTAGTATCTTGTTGCAACTTTTGAATGAGTGTCCACACCTCTTCATCATTCTTCCATTCATCCCTCGCTATGGTTATCCATTCAAGTTGGATAATAGAAATGACACAAAGAAACGCTTCCACATCCTCATCATTTCTTGAGAGTGCATCTGCAACAACATTTTGCTTCCCTTTTTTGTAGATGAATTAAAAGTCATAACCCAACATCTTTGTGACCCATTTTTTCTTCTCTTCTAAAGATGATCTTTGTTCCAAAAATTATTTAAAACTATAATGATATTTTTTTACATTGAAGTGTTTTCCCATTAGGTAAGGTCACCATTGCTTTAGTGCATGTAGTATTGCCAAAATTCCCTTATTATAAATAGGTTTGTGTAAATACTTATCTTTTATTGATGAATTTAAAAAGAAATGGGTCTTCCTTATTGCATTAAAACAACACCGATTCCATTTCCTGAGGCATCACATTCCATAATAAAGGTTTTTGTGAAGTCTGGTGTAGCTAAGACCGATGATTGGCACATTTCCTCTTTAATATGTTCAAAGGCCTTAGTTGCTTCTGTAGTCTGAGAAAATGCATCTTTCTTCAGTAATGTTGTTAGAGGTGTTTCTATTCTCCCATAATTATTAATAAACTTGCGATAACACCCTTTCAACTAGAGAAATCCTTGAAGATGCTTTATGGTTTTGGGGTTTTTTGTTCCTTAATGGCTTTAATTTTGTTAGGGTCTACCTTAACACCCTCATGAGATATAATATGACCCAAATATTCCACCTCGTGTACTCCAAAGAAACATTTGGAGGTTTTTGCATATAATTGTTTCTCCTCCAATAGCTTGAACACCCCATCAACATGTTGAACATGATCCTTCCAATACTTGTTGTAGATTAGTATAACATAAAAAAATACTAGCACAATTTTTCTAAGGAAGGGTTTGAAAAAGGAATTAATCAAACCTTGAAATATGGAAGGTGCATTAGTAAGGCCAAAATCCATGACCAAAAATTCATAATGACCCTCATGAGTTCTAAATGTTGTTTCAAAATGTCTTCAGTATTCATTCTAATTTGATGATATCTTGAATGAATATCTAACTTGGTGAAGTAAATTGATCCATGTAATTTTTCCAACAATTCATCAATGAAAGGAATGGGAAATTTATCTTTAATAGTGAGCTTGTTGAGCTCCCTATAATCGGGACACATATGCCATGATCCATCCTTCTTGTGCACCAATACTACTGGAGCAGAGAAATAACTTTGACTAGGTTGAATTATACTAGCCTCTAGCATTTCTGCAACCATGCATTCAATTTCACTCTTTTGGGCATAGGGATATCTGTAAGGTCTAATGTTTGGAGGAACACTTCCTGCAATCAAAAGAATAGTATGATCCTTATCACGAATAGGTGGCCTTTGGTAGTCTCAAATACCTTGGAATGATTGTCCAAGACTTTTTAATACAGTGATGTGTGGTTTGATGGAAATTTTCCTTGGGTGAAACCCAAGAGACCGCAGTTCAAATCTCATTGAGTATGTGGCTTGCTATGATCTTGGCTCAAGGAGTAGGCTCCCCCTTTCCCGAGGGGTCTCGGCTCTTGTTGAATCATAAGATCTGGTATATCTGACTTGCAGGTTGTTGGATATATCCTGGTGTTATATTGGCGAACATGAGGATTGATCCTGGGTCTCCCCTAGATTACTCTAAAGAATTACCGATTCACCACGTGTAAAAAAAAAGGACTTTTTAGAGATCTCAAGAAATAAATGATTTCGATGTTTGAACCTCTAGTGAGCATTATTGTGAAATTATGCCCCATTGTTCTTTCAGAAGCTTTGTCATGCCATTAGAGCTGATTATCTTTCCTAGTTTCCTTGTGATACCCCTTAATTCAATTCAACTTCCTTTCCTTACCAAAAAAATCTTGAAAATTAAAAGCTAGCGTCCCCAAAGATTATAACCATTGGACTCCTAGTACAACATCAACACCACCAATTGGAATGGAAATCATTGGACTATTCAATACATATTACCCCACAGTTAGCTTGATATTATGGAACTTTCCAAAGAAATTTATTGTTCCTCCATTTGAAACCATCACTTGACACTCTAGTGCTGGATATAGGAAGAAATTTAATTCCTTGGATATGTTACAATGAATAAAATTATGGGTACCACCCGAATCAACCAAAACTAATACCTTTTTCTTCTTTATATATCCTTCTATCTTGAGAGTTTGAGGAGTGGTAATTCATGTCAATTCATTACAAGATATGGTCGGATTCATTTCTTCTTTCTACGAGGTTGGTTCCTGGTATATATCCTCCTCTTTTGATGTTTCTTGTTCCTTTTCTTCCTCCTCTTCACAATCTATGTAGAATAATTTCTTCTCAACACACTTATGATCTTTAGTGTATTTTCTATCATAACTGTAAAAAAGTCATTTTTCTCTCTCTTTTCCTCCAATTGTGATGGTTTCAACCTTGTAGGTTGTGGAAGACAAGGAGTAACAACACTTCCATCATTATAGTTTTGAGTGGTATAATTCCTTGTTGCCATAATTTTTCTTTCAACTTTTCTTTCCACCCTGAAAGCCTTCTCCAATGAATAAGGTTCCCAAAGGCAAACCTCATGTTGTATTTTATCATTTAAATTTCCTATCAAGACATCAATCCTATCCTCCTCTAGATTATCAGTTATGATTTGAAACATAATACACATATAAATATAAATACAAAAATGCAATGGAAATAACACTTCATTTCATTAATATCAAATAATTGAAATTTGTTTACAAACAGAATGGAAATAAACTAGCTAGGGCGTTGGTAGCTTATCTCTGAGAAGAGATGTGGTGGCTACAGGCCTCTGAACTGTGTTATAATGAGTCTATAGGGCCTATTTATTATTAAGAAACAATGGAAAACCCTAACCATCCAAAAACCTAACCCTAGGAGATGAAGCGCCAAAACTATGGGCCGCGTTTGGGTAAATGGGTACATCAACATCTCGAAGACGTAACTTTAGCATACAATCTTCATTTGACATGCTCAATACCTCGTTAGAAATATCTTTCCAAGGACTACAACTTTTGAGGTTGCTCCCAATTTTCCCAAAAAAAACATCGTTTAGGGCCTCAAAATGACTCCGAAAGTTCAGGACTCAAAAAACTGCTAAAAATAGTAAACTGTGCTATAATTAAGGAAACTGAAAAACTGGAAGAAACAATGGTGGGGCCCCAAGTGGAATAGGTGGGTGGCCACCAATATCCACCTGGATCAAGTTACCCTGATATTCAAAGTTTGGAAGCCTTCAATGTGCTTCTTCATTGAACCCTTTTGTTTGTGATTTATCAGTTGACCAAAGAAGGTGTTTCTCTTTTTATCTTCATAATGTGATATCATTTCCTCCATAAAAATTGACCATGTGACAAGTGGTTTACGAGAAAAAATCCAACTATACCATACAAACTTATTGAATTCTAAATATAAAGATGAAACGTGTACCTTTGTAAGGGTTGCACATCATGTAGATCAAAATATTGCTCCATCTATAGTATCCATGTTACCGGATCCTTGCCATCAAACTTACTCATGTCAATATTTGGAATGTGGTAGTTCTTCAACCCAAAGTTATAGTATCTAAAATCATGATTAAAATTATGTTTGTTCTCATCATGAGTTTCATGGAATACCTTGTCACCATTAGGAAGTATTTATTGTAGCAACTTTGTCAAACCTTCCTTTAAACCTTCCATTTTTGCTTTTAAACCATCCTTCAAACCTTCCATTTTTTATTCTAAATCACCCATGTTACCTTTTAAACCATCCATCTTAACATTCATCATCGTTTCCAATTCATTTTTTATTACTCTTTGTGAGAGTGAAATTTGTTACACTTGGTCTCGTAATTTTTGATATATCATGTTGCATTTCCTCCTCTTCTTCATGCATCATAGAAGACATTTTTGGTTGCTTAATAGGTGTGTAAATTTTTTTGTTTCGAGTAATTTTGGAATCAAACAATGATATATATGCTTCTCTATGCCCTTTGAATCACTTCAAACTGATTTTTCAAACAAAATTTATGCAAAATTTTTAAAAATTACACACCTTTTTCTTGTTTTTTAGGAGCTCGATATTGAAACTATTGTATCTCTATAATTTTGGATCTCCAAGTTCTGGAATTTAATTTTGTGGTATCCCTCTCGCTCTTCTTTCCAATTCCACAAGTCATAACAAGATTGGATTCCTCAAGAAACAGTTATGCCCAATCTCCCACAATGACCCAATTATCGACTAGTTCAGTGGAGTGAACTTGTACGGAGTTCCACTTGTCATTGTTACGGCCTTTGGCCTTGAAAATGATAAAACAAAAACTACAGTTTGTGCGCTTTCAACAAATTTTTACAAAATTCAAATCCAATGCTTGGAGATAAATTTATGGTGATTTTCCCTAGGTCACTTATTTGAGATTGAATTATGGCGCCTGCAAAAACCCTGACTTCCTTAAATCATATTTCCTAAGATAGAGCGAACCAAGATCTGAAATTGGTACACAAAGTTCACCAATATTTCGGCTCCACGTGGTTACAATTTTAGCTTCTGAAGACTCGTAGAAAAAAAATTATAGCGAAAATTCCAAGATGGCATGTTTCAACAAGTGAAACTCTAGAATCCAAAGCTCTGATACCAAATTTCATGCAAACAACTCACAAAATAGAAGAAAATATAGATCAACGACTTAAAAATTAGCCTCTTCAAGGGGGAAACCTACTTTAAATTATATAAATGAACAATTCTTGGATGATACAAATGATAAGACATCCTTGGTATATGTAGGAGTCTAAGGGGTCACAATATAATCATATCCTAAATGAAAATAATAATGTAAGGGCGCAACAATAACAATAGCGGGCTTTTATGGGACTAAAAAATAACAATATGGGGGATACATGGGAAAAACAATAACAATATGGGGATACCCTAACAATAACAATAAGGGGAATACACTAGTATTATAGGGACCTGACAAGTTCAACAAAGTCAATCCTCCTACATTTTATGGAGAGATGAAAAAGTCAGAAGATGCAGAGGCATGGTTGCTTGGGATGAAGAAATTCTTCAGATTGAATAACTACTCAGAGAAAAAGAATGAAAAAATAGCTACCTTCAGTCTCAAATGGAAAACATACATTTGGTGGAAAGATGTGAAGAATTTCAAGGGCATTCGAGAAGAAGAGTTGGTTTGGGATGAGTTCAAGATACTCTTTAAGAAGAAGTACCTATCTAAGAGATATTATGATGACAAAACTAAGGATTTTTATGAGCTACAGATGGGTTCCATGACAAATGATGAGTTACTAGTAGGCTTCTAGAGTTGTTGAGGTATGTTCCTTACCTCAAGGATGAGAAGGCAAAGATTCAAACATTCATCAGTGGGTTGCCAATAGCATATAAAGACTATATTTAGTTTGATGAGCCTAGGTCGCTGGAAGAAGCTATAAGGAAACTAAAGCATTGTTATGAGCAGTCAAAGCATAAAACTTAGCCTAAGCCTGATTTGAAATGGAATGATAAATTTAAAGGGAAGTGGCCACTGAAGCGAGGAATAACTCAACATGCAGGCAAGAAAGAAAATGTTACTCCTTACAATAAGTTCAATGTAGTTTAGGAGGGACATGGATCGCAACTTGGAGAGCAGCATAATAGGGGTGATGGTAAGGAACCATTGTAGTGTAGGATATGTAGAAAAGATCATTGCAATAAGGTTTGTCCATTGTACCAGGGTGACAGGCCTTAGATGTACAATGCTCGGGAGGCATAGACAGTTGGGGATGTGGGCCATAGCATTACATACATGCATATCATCGAGCATCGATTATTGAGATGGAAGGTAATTTTTAAGGTCGAGTTTTTTATATTTTTATTGACCTTGGATATAATTATAGTGATGTTAATCCTAATGTAGTGGATAAGTGTGGTTTGAGAAAATAAGTGGATGCAGTGTCTTGGTTGGTGTAGTTGGCTACAGGTACTAATAAGAGATTTCATTATTGGGTAAGAGATTTTGCATTTCAGTTGAATGGTATGCCTACATGTGCACATCTAAATGTGATTCCATTGGGACCATAAAGTATGATTTTGGGCATGGATTAGATGTACCTCCATTAGACCAAAGTAGATTTTTATGACAAGGCTATTGAGTGCCTGGATGATAATGGGGAAAAGAGAGTCATGTAGGGAAAGAAGAAGCCTGCATCAGCGAGGATGGTCACAACTATGCAAGAAAAGCACAATTGTAGGAAGGGATGTGTATTGTTTGTAGTTCATATTTCTAGTAACAAGGGTAAGGATGTTGAGGATGCAGAAATATTCAAGAGGTATCCAATCTTGTAGTAGTTTCAGGATGTGTTTCCAGCAAAGATTTTAGAGTTTCCTCCCCATAGGGAAGTGGAATTTTCTATTGAGTTGGTACCAAGAGCAGCAACAACATCAAAGGCACCATATAGGATTATCACACCAGAGTTAGTGTAATAGAAGTTGAAACTGAAGGAAATGATTGATAAGGGATACATTGGGCAAAGTGTCTTGCCTTGGGGTGCACCAATGTTGTTCGTGAAGAAGAAGGATGGTACTCTCAGATTTTGCATTGACTATAGGCAGCTGAACAAGGTAACCATCAAGAATAGGTATCCATTGCCAAGGATTGATGACTTGTTTGATAAGTTGAAGGGAGTAGTAGTGTTCTCGAATATTGATTTGAGATCAGGATACCATCATGTACGCATCAAAGAAGAGGACATCTACAAGACTAATTTCCGAACCATGCATGGGAATTATGAGTTTTTTGTGGTTCATTTTGGTTTGACTAATGGTCCAACTACTTTTATGTGCTTGATGAATAGTGTATTACGTCCCTATTTGGACAAGTTTGTTATTGTATTCATTGATGATATATTGATATATTCTAAGAATGAGGAAGAGCATGTCAAACACCTAGCAACAATATTGAGATTTCTAAGAGAGCATCAGTTGTGTGAAAAACTTAGTAAATTTGGTTTCTTTCAAACATAGGTACATTACTTAGGACATGTTGTCTCCAAGGAAGGCATAGAAGTGGATCTGGAAAACATAAAATATATCACGGGATGGGAAACTCCTATAAATTTGGATGAGGTTAGATCATTCATGGGGTTATCAAGTTACTACAAGAGATTCATTAGGAACTTCTCACAAATTTCCTATCCTATCACATCATTGTAGAGGAAAGGGAAGAAATTTGAATGGAGAGAGGAATGTGCAACATCTTTTGAGTAGTTGAAGGAGTTGTTTACAAATTCACTAGTTCTCAAGATTTCAAATCTTAATAAAGAGTTTGTGGTGTGTACAGATGTTTGCAAGAGAGGACTTGGTGGATTCCTGATGCAGGAGGGACATGTGGCATGCTATGAGTCAAGGAAACTGGATGAGCACGAACAGAACTATGTGACTTATGATCTTAAGTTGGAAACTATTATTCACGCCTTGAAGATGTGGAGGAACTATCTTCTTGGCAGGAGGTTTGTGTTGATGATCGATCATAGTGGGTTGAGGTACTTGTTTGACCAACCGAATTTGAATTCCAGGCAAGATATATGGTTGGCCACTCTAAGTGAGTTTGACCTTGAGATCGGATATATTAAAGGAAAGGAGAATATAGTTGCAGATGCTCTCAGTAGGAGAGTGAAAATGAACCATGTTGTAGTTGTGAGCTCGTATGGGACAAATTTATAGGCCCAAATATTACAAGCAGGACAACGGGATGATAGGTATAAACAACTTAAGCACATGTTAGAACAAGGTACATGTGAGTAGGATATGGAATATCATCTCATGGCAGATGACTTGGTGAGATTTAGAGATAGGATCTATGTGCCAGATGACGGTGAGCTCAAGAAGCTTATCTTGAGGAAGTTTCATGTCGGGTCATATTCATGTCACCTAGGATATCATAAAACATTAACAACTGTGAAGAAGTTCTACTATTGGTCAAATTTTAGGAAGGAAGTGGTTGAGTTTGTGGCTAGATGTTTGGATTTCCAACAGGTAAAGGCAAAGTGAAAGCATCCAGAAAGTTTGTTACATCCTATTTCGATTCTGGAGTGGAAATGGGAGGGAATTTGCATGGATTTTATTACAGGTATTTCGAGGATATCGAAGCATCATGATTCCATCATACTTGTGGTTGACAGGTTGAAAAAGATAACTCACTTCATTCCAGTGAAGAATACTTATGCATCCAACGAAGTATCTCAGGTATTAATCAAAGATATAGTGTGGTTGCATGGTGCTCCAAAAAATATTGTGTTAGAAAAAGATGCTAAATTCACTTCCATATTTTGGAAGGATTTTTTTGCAGGTTTGGGTACAAATTTGACCTTCAGTACAACTTATCATTCCCAGACAGATGAAAAGATAGAGAGGGTCAACAGGATACTGGAGGATATGTTGAGGATGTATGTCATGCATCAATAACGAAGGTGGGAGGATTATCTTCCATTGGTTGAGTTTTATTACAAAAATGGTTATCAAGAGTCACCGAGGATGAGTCTGTTTGAGGCACTTTATGGGCAGAGTTGTAATATTCCCATCAGCTAGAGTGATACAGTGAAAAAGGTGTTGATAGGACCATACATGTTGGTAGAAATGGAATAGGAAATGTAGGTTATAAAGAAGAATATAAAGGAAACACATGATATAAAAAAGAGTTATACAAATAAACACGAGGCATTTAAGGAGTTTCAGGTCGAGGAGCATGTGTACTTGTGCATCAATCACAAGAGGAACTTTTTGAGGATTGGGTCATGTGCAAAGTTGGAACCTCGGCATTGTGGACCTTTCGAGATCCTTGAGAGGGTTGGACCAGTGGCCTCCAAACTTGCACTTCTTCCAACAATGAAATTGCATGATGGTTTCCATGTTTCATTACTTACAAGATATTTAAATGATGTTGATCATGTGATTGATTGGTCTGTATTGCAGGTGGATCCAGAAGGAGAATTCCATCTGGAACCTTAGTGAATATTGCAATGGAAAAAAATCATGCTCTGGAACCAAGCAATCTAGCAGGTTAAAGTGAAATGGAAGCACTTTGGGCTTGATAAAGCTACATGGGAGATGGTTGATCATATGCGGGATATGTATCATTCGTTATTTTTTGGTGGAGGAAAATGAGTTTTTGGTATATGTACATATTTATGTATGGTTGTTATTGTAAATACCATAATAAGATGGGTTATAAAGCTCCAATAAGTGGTATGGTTGTCATGCTGTCATGTTTGTCATGATGATTTTTTTCTTTTGAGTAGGTTGTTCATTGTAAACACTGCAACAAGTAAGTTATAAAACTCCATGGTCAGTATGTTTTGATTTTTAGCGGTTTGTTGGTTGTAGGTGTCATAGAACATCGAGAATGGTGTTCCCCCAAGGGGGGGTGTTCTGTAACATACCCGGGTTAAAATTCGTGTAATAAAGTTAATAAAGGCAAAAATAAGACCAAGGTCATGGGACAGATATTCCAAGTTGAATGTTGGGCAAAGTTTCCTAGTGGGCATCACTTGTTGTTTATTACGTCTAAGGGGAAATTGGAAAAGGCAATGGAAAAAGCTTTGAAAAGGAAAAAAGGCATTATTGACATTTTTATTTATGAAAATAAAGTAAATTAAGAGAAAAGGAAGGTGAAAGGTGACAAGTTGCATGTGAGGAGGAAATTGAAGGAAAATAGCGGAAAAATGTAGAAATTAGAGGCATCAATAATAAAAAGGATTCAAAGCATCAGTTTAGAGCCTTTTGTCAGTTTAGTTTTGGAATTATTTTCAAAGAAGAGAAAGAAAGCAAGCAGGAAAAGGAAGGACAAGGAAAGAAACATAAAGTAAGGAAAGGTTGGATCAAGTAGATTTAGCGGGAATACTTGCAGGTGAGAGATTGCGTGTATGCTTTCCTAGCTGGTTTTGGCATGTATGATATATGAATGTGTGTATTTGGTTCATTTTTTGTCATTGGCATGGGTTTTTCCTAGTGTGATAGTGGTTTCAGCCTTTCCTTGCCATTTTTGGATAGCCATGGTGTGATGGGATTCATTCTTGGTTGAGATTTGGATTGCCGGAAGGTTTTTGGATCTGAGAGAGGTGGTCTTAGGAAAATCCCAAGGGTTTGGGGTCAAGATGGTTATCTCCGAGAAGCCCACAACATCTGGGTGGAGATAGAAAAATTCCTCAATGGATGGTGAAGGAATTTTGAGGCATCCAAGCTCAGTTTGGTTTTGTGATCTTGGGACCGGTTTAGGTGAGATCACGGTAGTGTGAGGGTGGAGGTGGTGTAACCTATGGATTCCCTTGGTTCTTTATACATTGTTTTATCCCATGACATCCCACATTCATGCTTGGAATATGGTGCAGGGGTGATTGGCTGAAAGGAATATTTGGTTCAGCTCAATCTATGGTCGGGTGGTACATGGAAGTTCCTGACTTGCCTGTCTTTTGCATATGAATGATAAGAGCTATTTTATACTTTTCATTATGTGGCTTTAATGGTTATTCTAGCATTTTTATTTTTCTAGTTCTATGTTGTTTATAAGCATTGTTTTATGACAGATTCAAGTTATGGCTCTTATCATGTTTTTACTTGAAAATGGTTGTTTAATGAATGCATGACCTAACGAATGTTATGGAAGCTATTGTGAGAGGTAATTATACCTTGATGTTTCTCAGATAAGTTTCAGATCTCTATGTCCAGATATGCATTCATGGCATGTAGTTTTCATGTTCACCATGTGTTTGACGGAATGATTATCATGGTTAGACTGGGTTAGGCAAAGTCCTTGATTGATTTTTTGTGTTATAGGCTTTATCCTTGTCTTATTTATCATTCTGGAAATTTTTATCAAGGTTTTGGGCGTGGAATAAATACTAACCATGAAAAAGTGCCTAAGATATGGCGGTCGTTGACACAGAACTAGCTGAAAAAGGCTGCAATATCTCTCTTGCAGGGTTATGCATGCAACTAGAGGCCTTCGGTCTCTCCCTTGCAGGCTTGTGCATGCAACTAGGGGTTAATATCAGTGGAAAAGCAAGTTAACTCAGGGTTTGGGCACTTGGAAGGGTGATTTAGCTCTTAGGGGTCTTGTAGCTCCTAAGGGAAGTCAGTAAGGTCTTGTTTTTTCAGCTCCATTTCCTTAAGGTTATCTAGGAGGTTGATTCATGCCATAGTATCCCTCATCTCATGTTTACCCTGACAGAACAATTAAAGTGGGTATATATGGGAGGAGGCGTTACAAGCCTACTCATGTGCTCAAAGGGGATGCATATACAATGAAAAATATTGTAGAATTGGTCCATCCCATTATTATTATAGGTCATAGAGTCTCAAATATTTTCTATGTATAAAAGTAAGAGCAAGGGGAAATACCACACTAGAGAGAAAATTTAGGTTGTATCCTTATCCATCCCTACAAATCAATCCTTGAAGAAATAGAAGATACCTAAACAAAGTCTTGTTGGTCGCTTAGGACTCTTTTCAATTTGCATGTGCCTAACTATGTTTGATGGGTTGCTTAGTATAAGGTAATAAATCCATAACCCCAACCTACCAATTTCTAGGGCGCAAATGGGAACTCAACATGTATACAAAAATTGTGGTCACCTTCGACAATCAATTTTTTGTAGAAGTTACAATTTGACATGGGTGTAACAATGATAGGGAGAATTGAAGAATCTTGAAAATGTCGATCATTTCAATTACCTATTTCATGTAATGCTTAGAGGAAAAATAGATCAAATAAGAGTAAGACAACCTCAAAGCTAAAATTGGCATCCTTCTTATAAATTCTATGACAAGTTACTAACACAAACATGATTAACTCTATTGGTTCTGTTTTTTTACTTCCATAAAGAAATGCTCATTAGAAGACTTTTTGCATAGTTTTTCATTGTTAGGCATAGGTAGGGCGACCCTCTCCTTCATTTGGTCTTGTTGGTCTGAGGTGAAAGCGCACATATCACATGATAGAGAGGAATTTGATGGAAGCAATGTCTTAATCTCTTTTGAAGAACTTCAGTACACATAAAACATAGACTAGAAGGAGAGATTCTGGGCCCCCTCATAATTTAGTTATCAACCAACTATTTTGCAACTAATGGTTGGTGAGGCATTTGAGCTCAAAGGTGTGAGGTAAAAGTCCTAAATTTTGATTAAAGGAATAACAATAACATTAAACAGAGCATTAAAAGGAGAATTCTAACTTTGATTACCAAATAAAGGAGAATGCGAGTAATTCCAAAGGTTTAAAATATATTTCTAAACAAAACTGAGTAATTTTTACGACATAGTCTAATTATTAGATTTTTTTGTTTTTTTGTTGAAATTTAGCGGTTCAAATTTTGGAAAGTTTGTGATTTTTTGTTATCACTACAAGGAAAAGACCATCTAGCGGATGTTTTTGAGGAATCCCTTATAAAAATATCCAAGATATCTGTTTGTAGAGGAGATCACTGGAGGAGGTTGGTGGGTGGATGTTTTTGCGGATGTTTTTTTTTTGCGGTTCGTTTATAATCCTAACACGCACCGGTGCACTTGATAAATATGTGATGCACAGGTGCATAGTAAAGGCTAAAGAAGTGTTGCAGATTTATTTTTAAGTACTACGAAAACAATGGTGCACTTCATACATACAACACACCGGTGTGTTTTATATAAAGTGCACCGGTGCATACTATCAAATGGCACACCGAGACACTCAGCTTTTCGGTGTTGGTTACTAATGACGACGGCCCAGTGTTGTTTATGTACAACAATGCACCAGAATAGGTTTTTTATTCAAAGGAAGCACTGTGCACTCTGTACAAATCGACTGTTGTGTCTCAGTAATCCAACGCACCGTAAAGAAGTGTGGTGCACCATTGATACAACCACCCAGTGCTTCTCATAATCGAGCGCACCGAAAAAGGGTTAATTTATAATAATAAAAAATTACGAGCCGTAAAAAATTCATTTTTACTTGTTACAGTGTTGTAGAGCTCTCAAGCAACGATGTGACTTTTCCTTCTTTGAGGCGCCCTACCATCCGTGCTCCCATTGCCCGCATTGCTTTCGTCCATTGCTCACTGTGTGGACTTCGATTTTTTAAAAACGATGGGAAAATTTACTTTTCAGGATTCCATTCTAAAGATGCCTCCTCGATGCGCAAATGTGCATGTAATCTACTTTTTTCTCAGCAACTTAAGCTTTTAGTAGATTAATTTTTAAAATTGAGCTAAAATTCACCAATTTTTTGAAGGAAAAAAAATTCCTGCGAGGTGCGTTCGAGTTGTTCGGCTTGGACCGTTCTCGGTGCTCCCTATAAATTTACAAGTCGCGCCACGAACGGTGTTAACGAAACCACATTGGGTGGTTAATGTGACATCTTGGTGCGGTATCGAGACAAAGCACACCACAATAATAATAAAATACTACGATGCGTGTCAGTTTTCGGTCGCACCAACAGTTTAATTTTTTTTTAATTAACAATTTATTTACGATGGTGTGTTAGCTTACCGGGACGCACCGCAGTATTTTATTTATTGCAGTGCATCGGTCAAACATACCTCACCAGGGCAGTGTATGTTTGGTACCGTACCGCCAGTGGTAAAATGTTGAAAACTAGTAGCGTGTTGCACTATAACAAACGCCCCAGGGCGGATATGTTTTTTCAACGCACCGTCTATAATACTTATTTAAGTAATAATTTTTTGTTGTCGCAGTGCATGAGGTTTTTTAATGCGCACAGTGGACGGTGCGTGATATAAATGTACGCATTGTTGGCGGTGCGTGACTTTTTTTGTGGCGCACCAAATTTTTTTTCGATAAAAGTTATATTTATATATTTGTAAAGACATTTGTCATTTAAAAAAAACAAAAAAAAAAATAGGCTTTATATATGAGGGAGGCTGATGTATTTAATATGTGAATCATTCAGCAACGTCAACGAAGAGAGGAAAGACAACAAAAAGAGAAAATTGATGACAATTATAACATGACACAACAGTGGGAGGCAAGGGAGAGGGAGATACTTTTGTACCCTCATCCTATTACACCACCCACCCAGTTGATCTTAAGGTAGGTAGGCCACCTTAAGTTCTATGAGGAGGCTACATCCATGAAGGGGCACAGTGGATTATTAGGATAATTTATCTATAGGTGGGATGCCCACCGACAGGCATTCCGTGTCTGTCCTAACCAGTGGTACCAACCCATTAAGGAGGACATTTATTTTATTACTAGCCTATCTAGGAGAGGGGAGTATTTTCCCCAGTTCCCTTATGTCCTCATCGGTTATGTAGCAGGGAGTCAGTTGGTGTACTCCCAAAGATACATGAGGGATGATATACATTCTCCTGCAGATTTTCAAGTGTCTGGTGGACAACTACGGATTTCTTCTTTTGGTGAGGAGGAGGTTAGGTGCCTCTCACTATTATTGACGACCATTGCACATTATACCAGTGACGGGAAGCGCATTAGTTTCCCTCTTTTATTTTATGTTGATCTTTTATTCCAGAGGCCACGACTTGTTAGATGGTCTGCCATTTTTTTGTGGCAGTTTTGTATAGCCTTAGATAGATGTCGTTCTCAGGCACGTGGGAGGTTGACCTTCCCTTTTGCTTCAGAGTTGTTTTGTTTATTTTTTGAGAGGTTTCTGGAGATGAGGCCTACTTTTGTGTGTCAACCTCGTAGGCCAATGATACATGTACGGATGCACATGGTGCGCGAGATGATGCCCAAGAGGGGCTTGTCCGAGTATCCGGCCAGGATTTCTAATGATGCACTAGAGCTGCTAGCTAGTGTGGATGATCACATGTTCGTGATGGTGTCGTGTCCTTACGCGGGTTTGGATTGGCGAGGGTGTACCAACATCCTTTTCACACATGATGAGCCACCAGATGCTAGAGGTAATGTTAGTGTTTTCTTTAAATTAATATAGTTTCATTTTATTGTCTTAATTAATTAGAATAAAATTTATTCTAACACGTTCTTTAACTTGTTTTATTAAATTGTTTAATGAAATTGTCTAATTATTTTTGTGTACTATATATTTTGTAGATATTGGCACATTCGTTGGGGACATGATTCCACCCCCACCAGATGACCTTGTAGATGATAACGAGATAGCAGAGGCCGCGGAGGGTGAGAGACCTCCTCAGTTGTAGATACCCGCGGGCATGCGACGTAGGGTGGACATTCGATTCAGGATGGATATGGGTGACCGAATAGGTAGACTCTTGGTTGATGAGGGAGTCCACCATGCAACGACCAGAGAGATCCAAGTTGGTCGTACACTCACAGAGCTCTAGAGGGACATGCACCGCGATATGATGAGCCTTATGCGTCATATCGTCGGAGCTTCCAAGATACTGGCGGCTAGGAGGGATAGGCACCATGGATATGCGCGACACAACAACGCATTGGATGATCATGATCATGAGGGGAGTGATCATTCTAGTACTCCACCTCCTCCTCCTTCACCTCGCAGAGATGAGAAACCATCTTCTAGTCTAGAGCAGACATCTTCTGAGCAGACACCATCTTAGTAGGCACCTCTTGAGCAGGCACCTCCTGAGCAGGGATGTCCATCTGAGTAGGCTTCCACTAGCTATAATATTGATGTACCACCAGATATTTAACATTTACATGCAGTTCTATTACAGTTGCATATTTTTGACATTATACAGTTATATATATATGGTGCATGTATTTTATGTTCATGTTGATGTACTTAATGTACATGTTGGTGTTCATCATGATGTGTATATTGTTAGGTCATGTTAGATATGTTCATTTAATGTGCTTGCAGATAGATGTGTATGTTATAATATTTATTTGGCATGACATGTATATTTGATGTTTGTGTTGTGATGATGTTATACAATGCTTCTGTTTTGTTAGATGATCATGATCACAGTGATTAGATGATGTTAGCAAATTTGAATGTGTATTTTGGAATATGATGTTTCTATGATGGTTATCATGATCATGATGTTTATTTTTAATATTTATTAAAATTGTAGTTGTAATTGTATGGAGTAAAATTGTAAAATTGTAATTGTAATTTTAATTGTAAAATTGTAATTGTATTGTGAAATTGTAAAATTGTAATTGTAATTGTATGTATTGTCATATTCAATTTTATTAAAATTGTAAATTTGTAAATTTGTAAAATTGTAAATTAATTTTCAAATTTGAACCATAACTACTGTAAATTTGAATCATCGTAAAATTGTAAAATGTATACACATATATATTGTTAAATTACCATAATTGTAAAATTGTAAATTTGTAAATTTGTAAGAATATAAATAATTGTAAAATAAGAAATCTAGAATAATATGAATTTGTGTAAAATAATAAAGTTTAGAAAATAATGTCCGAGTCACGTTTAGAAAATACGGTGCAGGATGAAATGATCAGGATAAGGCACGCTTCTACCATTCAATTGTCTGATTTTTTTCCTGTCACTATCCCATTTCATCCTCTTTTTTTCGTACAATGTGACCCACGATTGTGTCATTTCAGAATTGTAAAGAAAGAATTTATTGATTGCTTCAATTTCTGCATTTGCTGATGAAATCAAACCAACATATAGTACATATGAGATCAAAATATACATTATATCGAAGTTCAATGTGAATATTTAATTTTTGTAAATTTCACAAATTATAAGTCTCTTACTCTTCATCAAGCGCCTTTTTCCATTCGTTTGGAGAAGCTCCCCTCTCTTTTGTCTTCATCCCTTTCATTGTCCCAAATCACCGTACCTGGTGTGTTGTCGATCTGCTTGATGTACTCACTGGAATAATAGAAAGACTCATACGATATGTAACCCTTTGCCATATACCCCTCTGGTTTTTCCCTTTGTCGAACAAAACCTTTCAATTTATTCATGTACCTCTCTAAGAATAACATCCAATGACAAGAGGAGTTGAAACACTTGTAACAACATATTCTAGTTGAACGATGCCGACCGAGAGAAACTAGGCCGAAAAAAATCAAAGAGGGCGTTGGCGAGGGTTTAACCCAATTACCGCGCTTACCGATCTCTCGTGATCTGGCCGCCGGCCCGCCTTTTGCCGGCCGCGGGTGGGAGGGCTGGGGCCGGCGCCACCACTGCCTGAGGCCTCCTGAGTTCCGAGGTGTGCCTGGGGTTGCTGTCTGACCACAAGGCGCAGCTCCGTGGTGCTTCGCTCACCGGCCCTCTCTCGCGTGGTATCTCTTCCCCGCTCCGGTTTCTGCGGTCCTTCACCGCCCAGGCTGCTTTCGCTTGGTGGCCTGTGCTTTTGGTTTGCTGTGTGGGTGGTCCCTGAGCTCGATCTGTCGGCTCAGTGCTTGGCCTCGTGGCTGTGATGGAGACCCTGGGTGATGCCCACGTCCCCCCCTCCCCGCCTCCCCCACCCGATGCGGAAGCTTTCATTAAACTCCTCGCCTCCATGCCAAAGAAGAAAGCCTCTGAGGCTTCTAAGTTTGTAAAAAGGCTTGATGACATCCCTGTAATCTCGCTCCCGCTAGAGGGGCCGATCAAGGTCGCCCTCTCGTTAGCGGAATGTGCCTTGGTTGGCCAGTTTACAGGCCTTTGGCCCTCCCCTAAAGCTACGGAACACTGGGTTTCTCGAAACTGGGTGCCTCTTATTAAAAACAAAGTCACCTCGTATTTCTTAGGGAGGGGTTTCTTCCTGTTCGAATTCTCGGATAAAGAGGACAAGGATTTGATTTTCCGGAACGGTCCCTATTTTATGGGGCCTCAGGGACTGTATTTAAACAAATGGACGCCTGACTTCGACCCTGCAGTCGACGTCCCTACTGCTGTCCCTGTTTGGGTTCGGCTCCCTAATCTGCCGGTGCACTGTTGGAATTGGGAGTCCCTCAAGCACATCGGGAATACTTTAGGCAAATTTATTGACCGTGCTAATAGTAAAGACCAATATGACTGTGCGAGAATCTGTGTCGAAGTGGATCTAGAGGTCGGCCTTCCTGAGGCAATAGAAATCAGAGTTGGTAGCTGGACTCACGTCCAAAAATTGGACTATGAGCAACTTCCGTTTAAATGTCGGAAATGCCATGTTTATGGCCATTTTGCGAGAGGCTGTCCGTCAAACAGTGAAGCTGGAAAAGGCAGTGAAGAAAGATGGAACCAGGTAAAAAGAAATAAAACTTCTCACAAAGGGCCAAGATCAGGGAACGCTAATGGAAAGGGTTCTCAAGCCAATCAGGTGATCCAAACTCCCCATATGGAAGAGCATAGCAATAAGTTTGCTAAGTTAAGCTCAGCAAACGAAGAAACCCCTGAGGTCGAACAGCAGAAGGAGGATTTGCCACACAAAGAGATTCCCTCGGCCTCAAAGCATGTAGAAAACATTGAAGAAAGATCGAAAGAGACTCTTCTAATTGAGACCGAGGAAGTGCAAGTCTCGGAGGAATCTGAAGAAGAAGGTGAGATAGGAGACTCGCAATCCTCGGCCAGAAGACCAACGAGAGGCCGGAAATCTACACGAGAAAAAAGAGAACAGGAAACATTTAAGGACAAGCTCCAAGGAAGCCAACCCACCTTAGAGAAACTCCTGGCAAGCACTCCGAAAGTGACTCGAAACCAGACTCAGAGCACGAGAGGTGCTCATCATCCCAAAAGCAAATAATGAAGTTAGTCTCCTGGAATTGTAGGGGTTTGGGGAGCAGAATGAAAGAGGAAGCAGTTAGAAGCCTTATAAGATCAGAATCCCCGGACTTTCTCCTCATCCAGGAGACCAAAATGGAGGATAAAGATTTTCTCCAGATTAGCAAGAAACTGTGGAAAAATAGTGAAAGCCAAGCTGTTTCGGCAAGAGGCGCTTCCGGAGGCCTGGGCACTATATGGAATGGCAGCAAATATGTCAAGTTAAAAGTAATCTGCAACACTCATTGGCTTTTTTTAAAGCTGCAGCACGTTGACACTCAGGACGCTCTTTGCCTCTTCAATGTCTACGCCCCTGTCAGCGCAGGGGAGAAAAGAGCCTGTTGGGACTCCATCAGAGGTCTGGCAGACTCGGAAAACCTTTCCAATATTATTGTCGCTGGTGATCTTAACCTTACTCTTTCTCTCTCTGAAAAGCGAGGCGGGTGCTCTGTCAGAGATCCAGCGAGGGAGTGGGTGGAGGATCTGCTTCAAGATTGGGATATGATTGATATCAATCCAGCCTCCGGTAAATTCACATGGTCCAATAAAAGACTGGGACCGGGGCATATCGCAGCAAGACTTGATCGTTTTCTGGTTCACAGTTCATTTCTGCTCTATGGACTTGAAGCGAGTATGCATATTTTGCCTTCCTCAGTATCTGATCATCGCCCTATAAAGCTCGAGCTAAGGGCCAACTTGGAGCACGGCCCTATCCCCTTCAAGTTCAATGCCCATTGGTTTAAAGAGCCGTCCTTCATGAAGCTCGTGGAAGACTGCTGGAAGCTCCCAGTGAAGGGGTCGGCCTTCTACGTCTGGGAAGAAAAATTAAGAACAGTTAAAGCTGCTATTAAACAGTGGGTAAAGTCCCTTCCCCATCCTGCTGTGGAACGAAAACGGATCCAAGCCTGTTTAGTGAATCATCATTCGAAAGTGGACAATGAAGAGATTACCAAAGAAATATTAGACAAGGAGACCGATCTTCAGCAACAACTCCATAAGGCTAGCTTGGCAGAGGAAGAATTTTGGAGACTCAAATCTCGTTGTCTTTGGATTAAGGCTGGAGATAGGAACTCCGCTTTTTTTCATAAACAAGCCCAGGCTCGTAAGAATTATAATTCCATCTCTGAAATCAAAACTGAGACCAGCAAGCACTCAGACATTCAAAGCATAAAGAGAGCAGCGTTTCTTCATTTTAAGAATCTGTATAGTGAAGAGGAGGGGTTGGGGTATAATCCAGCCCTGGTGAATGAAGTTCCCACTTTGATTTCCCCCAGGAAAAATAAGTATTTGGAAGCAGAGGTCTCTAACTCCGAAATAAAAGTTGCTCTCTTTGCCATGGAGCCAGATAAGGCGCCAGGCCCAGATGGGTTTACTGCCAGGTTCCTGCAGGTTTGTTGGCTGCTCATTGAAAAAGACTTATGTAGGATGGTTAGGAAATCTCAAAACTGTCATAAAATTGGGGGAGGCACTAACTCTTCATTCCTAGCCCTCGTCCCCAAGGAAAATGGGGCCAGCACTTTCAGTAGATTTAGGCCTATATCTCTTTGTAATATAGGATATAAACTGATTACTAAAGTCATTGCAAACCGTTTAAAAACCATTCTGCCTGACATAATCCCGGAGAATCAGGGGGGTTTTATCAAAGGAAGACAGATTGTTGACAATTACATTTTGGTGCAGGAGGCAATCCACTCCAGTCAGCTCCGGAAAGAGAAAGGAATGGTTATTAAGCTCGACCTTGAAAGTGCCTTCGACAGGGTGAGACATAGGTTTCTATGGGATACTCTGCAAAGGTTTGGCTTTGGTTCTAAATTTATCAATTGGATTCAGGCTTGCATAAGAGAACCTTGGATTGCTCCCCTGGTGAATGGGAGGGCAACGGATTTCTTTAGAGCTTCCCGAGGACTGAGGCAAGGGTGTCCTCTCTCGCCCCTGCTCTTTATGCTTCAAGCTTCTGTCCTCAGCTTTCTTTTGAACAAGAAGCAACAGGATCAAGAAATTTTGGGTCTGTGCATTGCTAGGGGGGTTAAAAGTATAAATCATGCTTTATTCGCTGATGACTCCATCTTACTGGGCGCTGCCTCAGTCCCCTCTGCCAAAAAGTTTAAAGAGGCGGTGGATGGGTATTGTGATGTCTCTGGGAGTAAGCTCAATGAAGGTAAATGCCACATCTATTGCTGGAACACGTCGGCCTCTGCCCTCCAAGCAATCTCCTCCTGTTTCGGTGTTGCTGCCTCCTCTTCTTGGACTTCCTTTAAGTACCTGGGTCTTCCCATTTTCCAAAAAGGCTCCCTTAGCAGAGACTGGCTACCTCTGCTGGATAAATTCAAAGCCAAGATTCTGGCCTGGGGTTACAACTGGCTAAATCTGGCTGGCAAATCTGTGCTCATTAAGGCTGTCTTAAACAGTCTCCCCATTTATCAATTTGCTGTCATGCTGGCTCCCATGGGCATTATGAGAAAGATGGAGGAGTATATCAGGAAATTTTTCTGGAAAGGAGGAAAATCGAATGAAAAAAAAATCCCTTTAATCAGCTGGGATAAAATCTCTTTGCCAAGATTGGAAGGTGGCCTTTACTTCAAGAGCATCAGTACTCAAAATGTTGCGTTGGGGGCGAAGCTGTTATGGAGAATTATTGCTCCTAATCCGGGATGGGCGCAGCTGGCTCTGTGGAAAAAATACTTCCGGGGAAAGAGGAAAAGATGTCTGGACAACCCTATTGCTAAATCCGGCTCGATGATCCATAAGCTTTGCGCTAAAGCCCACCCTCTAATCAGTCATCATGCTCACTGGATTCCGGGCAATGGCAAACAAGTAAGAATCTGGGAAGATCGCATCATGGCCAGTGATCCTATTGCTGATGACAATTCACTTAGCAGGTTGAAAGATTGGATGACTAGAGCCGGCTTCCTTACCTTGTGGGATATTTCCCAGTGGGTGGGCGATGCCTGGCAGAGCTGGATTGAGCTAGATGTCCCTCCCCACCTGTGCAAGGAGCGCGAAAGATTGCTAGTTTGCCTACAAGGCAAAGCCCCTTTAAACAGAAGAAAGCCAGATGTTCGGGGTTGGGGTTCGATCCCTGGAAACTATGCTGTCTCTAGGGGCTTCAAACAATTGATGATTCGACCCCATGTCCCCCCCGATCCTGAACCCTGGAAAGGAATCTGGTCACACATTTCGTTTCCAAAAATCGATATTTTTTGTTGGCTCCTCTGTCATAAGAGGATTCTGACCGATGATCGTCTCCAAAAACGGGGTTATCAGGGCCCTTCGAGATGCTCGCTGTGTGGAGAGAATGAGGAGACTGCCTCTCATTTGATGCTCCACTGCAGCTATGTGACTGAGATTTGGAATGAGTTCCTTTATCCTTGGACTGCTGAAATTGTCTTTCCCGCAGACATTTCAGATATGTTCTCGAATTGGAGGGCTAAATTTCCGGGAACCTCCTCCAAAAACAGTCCCATTCCCTCTGTCTGGCTCGCGCTCCTTAAAATCATTTGCTGGCAGGTTTGGCTGGAACGGAACCAGCGGATTTTCAGATGCACCAAGTCAGACAGCAAAATCGTGATCGTTAAAATCAAATGTCAGTTAAAAGATTGTGTGGGCGACCTTCAGGATAGTGCGATTCTGAGCAAGCAGGTTTCTGATTGGGTCGATATGCTCGGCCTGCGTCTCAATGACACTATTCGTCCTTCTATCCGCCTCTTAGATTGGCAAATCAGATTGAGCGCAGATGTCTTTCCAGATTTCTGCTCTAAGTTAGGCCGCCCTACCTTATTCTTCGACGGAGCTGCTAAGGGGAATCCTGGAGCTTCTGGTGCGGGGGGTATTATCAAAAGTGCTGATGGAATGAGTGTTTCCAGATTTGCATGGGGAGTGGGCTTCAACACCAGCTTTCAAGCTGAAGCGCTGGCCCTCCTTCAGGGCCTTAAAAAACTGCTTTCTCTCGGTATTTCTGAAGCAACAGTCTTTGGAGACTCCCAATCCCTTATCAAAATTATGGTTGACAGATCCTCTCCCTCTGATCTACGTCTCTCTAGATTGTTGATCAGAATCTACTCTTTAGTCAATTGCTTTCAGAGTTTGAACTTCTTGCATGTCAAGAGAGATCTCAACAAAGAAGCGGATGCAGAGGCCAATAAGGCAGTCCTTCTCTCCCATGGAATTCTTCAAAGAGACGGAGTCGATTGTTGGGATGCCATTCCTTAAATCTTTTGTTTAATGTTTTACTGTCTTTTGTTGCTTCAGTTCGTTTGCATTTTCATTCTTGGTAAGGTAGTGGATATCAGTTATATCATGGATTGTAATCAAAGCTGGCTTGTAAGTGAAAGGGTTCTATTGTGCCCTGCTGGAGTGATTTGGGCTCTGCCCTTCCATCCTGTAACCTGAACAGAGGCTTTATGGCCGGAAATCAATATACTCTACTACCCGTTTTTGTAAAAACATCCAATGACAAGAGACCACCCCAACTAATTCAACCTCATCTACTAGGTGGATTAGAAGATGAACCTGCAAGTACATGAAACTCGTTGGCAGTTCCTTCTCAAACATACAAACAATCTCAACTATCTCTTGATGCCACCACGGAATGATAGCCACATGAATCTCCTTTGACGAAATCCAACATACAAATGCAGATAATTTAAATATGGCACATCCTGGGTCTTGGGGGAAGTCATGTTTCATACACCCACGCACGAACAAAGGATAATGACACTGCAAAGTTATAAACACATGCATACAAAATTAGTTATGTTTTATGATCTCATGGGATAAAAATTATTAATATAACAAATAATAAAATCATCCTTTTGATATTATACGCACTCTTAGAAGATTCAAATGGTCGTGCGATTTCAACCCCGAAAAATGGTCTTCCACGATGAAGTAATGACGTAGTGAAGACCCATATGAAGATGGCACCCTCACACCCATTATTACTTCCTTTGCCAAAGAAAGATCATATTTTTTTTAAATCCATGGGACATCACCTTCTTTTAAATACCAATTAGAGGGACCAACCTCTCATGTACTTTCTAATTTTCTTGGCCAATCTTTATTTTTAGTTTTTGAAGTAATAAGATCTTTCCTAATAGCTAATGTGTCACTTTGTTTCGATGATATGTGCCTCCATAAAGAAGATGAAACATTTTTAAATATATGCATGGGATCTAATAAGTGGGTAATATTAAGATGCTCCCAATATGGGAGGTTATAAAAGATAGATTTCCTTTTCATCCCATTGGGCAATTTCTCAACATAGGTGTCGAAGAATTCAGGATCATCAAACATAGGCTCCCCATTTGAATTGAAAATTTCTATGAACTCCTTCTCCTTCTCTCTCTCATATGCTCTAAGTCATTCAACTGGTGTTGTTATTGTATGCCTTTGGGTTCTCTCTTGTTTACCATTGAAAGCGGATGTTGCTCTTCTGTAAGGGTGTTTTTCTGGGAGGAATACCCTGGAGCAGTCATACACTGGCTTTCATAGGTTGTTGAACCATCTAGCTTTCAGAGAAGGTCCAAAACATTTACATCCATAATACCATTTTGTTACAAGACCTACGAAATTATTGTATACAATATGCATGGGACGTTAAATAATATCATGAAGATCAGAACAATTACAATGAATTAAATTAATATGTGAAATAATATTGTTACATATATAAACAAATCAATAAACATGTAATTTACCAGAGAAAACTCCTAATAATGGATAATCATGTGTCGTGTAAGCACATATGCCATACAACGTAAAACTCCTCTCTACAGTGATGGGTCTTGATACATCGTATACATTTATCCCATCCCATAATTACTTCAATTCATCGACCAATGGTTGTACGTAGACATCCATATTCTTCACTTATCTTCTACTAGGGACTATGAGAGTCAACATAAGATGTTCATTCTTCACGACCAACCATCGGGGGATTTTGTTATTGATCACTACTGCAGCCAAACTGAATAGTTGGTGTTCTGGAGGGAATATGGATTGATGCCATCCATGGCTATGCTGAGTCGTAGACATGTATCCTCTATATGGTTCATGGTTATTAAATCTGTTTGGATTCACATAACTCCAAACTCACTTCTGTGTGAGGCATGCCACCACTACAACATAGCTAATTCTTTGCAACGAAAGAGCCTTTGAATCCTTGGGATTATCAGCATGTGCCTCAATATCTTAAAAGGATGACCACATGATTTACCCTTCTTTTTATATTTATCATACCTATCATACCCACATTTCAGACATATCTCTTTGTCTGCATATTCTCCTCTATATAGAATACAATCCTTTGGACATGCATGATATGATATGTACTCAACATCCAACATTTTCAAGAATTTATTTGCCTCTTCGCAGCTACTGGGCGAGACATTATCACTCGGAAGAACCTTATCTTTGAATAACCTGTAGTTGGTGGACAATATTAAATGTATAATGCCAATAATTATTAACATTCATAAAATTGACCATTTGTAATGTTGATTGTGTGACAAGATTTCTCAATATATAAGGGACTTGATATTAAATTTCTGAGAAACATGCATTCGACAAGCCAAACTTTGCTTTCAAGTTGTACAGTAACATTGTTGTCCCCAACTGGGTAGACTTTGACTGACCGCCGGGTCCAAAGAGAGGGGTGGTGGAAGCAAATTTAAGGCTTTCGAAAAAGGTATCAGCGATATGAGCATCATCCCCTAGTTGATCATCGTTCTGGAATGCATCTAACAACATTGCCTACATGGCAGTCATATCCCTTAATTAATCATCCATACCAACCTCTATTTGATTACCTCCATTTCCAGCTTGTGAAGAACTACTATTGCTATAGTCATTCCTAATTGGTGAATCTAGACGTAGTGTGAATTGAATAGGTGGTTGATTTAACCATTCTTGGTATCGTTCTTCTCCGATTTTTTTCTCTTAATTCCACCTTCTCTCCATTTGACATTATCATGGGGTGCAATGAAAGATGGTAGGTAGGTTGCTCATCATCACTAGAATCCTAATAATTTCAAAAAATGTATTTGAACATGATTAGTACAATATCGATGATATCAATTAATAAGCATGTCAATGCATGATTAATTGGTTTGACATTGAAATAATTACATTATACCAAACAATTATTACCATCATTGTCCCAGGATTGTGGCTAGAAGATGGCATGTTACAATTGGCAGGGTGAAGCGGTTGTCCAGTTTCATCTAGCGACCGCGCCTTACGGTATGCTACTCCTGATAAAATTTTTCGACATTTTGGAACTCTCTGAATATTTTGTGCATCTGAACTCAATTATGAATCTGCATGAACCTGCAAATTTGTATACATTAATGTTATTCAGCTGATTGACATGGACTAAATAAAAATAAAAAAAAATCAATTAGATAATGAAAATATAAATAAAGCATGAAGTAATTACTTCTGGAGATGGATAGGGAGAACTCTACGATGGACTTTGAGAAATATTATGGAACGAGTTGGATTTGAAGAATTGTCCATTTGATATAATTATGAGATTTTGTCCTTGCATTTGAGCAAAATCAACAATAAATTTTGGTGTACACACCTAAAAGTAATTTCGGTGCCTTAAAAAAGGAGTTATTGTTATCGATGCTAATGCACTGTTAACCGCACCAGTGTGGTTTTATTACTGGACGTATCGGTGTTGTTAGTTAACAAACACATCGAATATCAGGAAAAAAAAACAACGCAAATTTATTTTTTTGAAGTGAAAAAAAAAAATGCGGTAAACTGAAAAATGAGCGGCAAATGATTTTCAGAAATCTAATTTCATAAAAAGTTATTTAAATAGTAAAATCTATTTATTATTTCATTTTTTTTGCAAAATTGTTCAGGGGGGGATTTGCACGAGAGACGTACCTAGAGAAAGAGAGCACTGTGGAGCAAAAAAATACTTTCGAACAACAACACTATTCAGAGAATCAGAATTTGAAACATCTGGTGATTCACACAAAAACCCTGTAGTATAGTAAAAACGTTAAATTTTACTGTAATAATTGTTTTTTTTACAGTTTCAGTTAGATTTAATACATGCATAGTAAAAAATTTAAATTTTACTGTGCATTTTACTAATAAAAACATTTACAATCTCTATTCCTATTTATATTTAATTAAAATTTAGAAAAACAAAAAAACAAAAAACAAAAAAAATCATTCTTACGTTAAACCCTTGCTTCTTCTTGTTTATGTGACTGCAAAAATTCACAATTAGGGCTTTTCTTTTTAAATTTATAGGGTTTGTATTACTATATATATAGGTGTATGACATCTAACCCGCGGGACCACTTACAGAGTTGGATCCCAATCCCTGTCGGCCCTTGCACGATTTTTTTAAAAACAGCTTTTGTTAATTGGTGCGCACTCTTTAAAATAGTGCACCAGTGTGCACTTTTAGTATAACGCACTGGCCGCGTATTGACAAAAAACATTGTTTGATAAAAACAATTTTCTATTCATTTATGTTTATGTTAATCGGTGCTCCGGTATTAATATAACACACCGAGTTTCCTATTGTCAAAGAGCATGTACAGTGTTCCTACTATAGTGGCGATGCGTTTATAAGAACATTTCACACCATTACTGGTGTTTAATTTGTGAAAGTCGCACCGAGCGTTTAATTTAGATAGACACACCGTTTTCTTGATTTATTTATTTTTTACCTGAAAAGTATGTGATTCATTTATAAAATATATTAATGAATGGTACAGGTTTTATATTGATAAATAAATGGCTAACAAGAGTTCAAGTAACAAAAATACTGATAGCACATCCAGAAAATAAAAATAAAAAGACAATTTCTTTGTAAATTCTTTACAAAAAAATATTATTTTTGAACTATATGTAAGTTTAACTAATATGTATTGTTTAGTGTGTATCATGGAGAGCCACAAAATGATAAAGCTCGATAAGATTCTTTCAGATTTAAGACCATAAGAGCATAAAATCTTGATGGAAAGATTGTAGAAGGATGAATCACGTGAATGAAAAAAAACTATTGATCCAATATGAGTTTCTTTTTTAAATTTTCATTAATAATATACTTTAAAATATTAGATAACATGTTTCAAACAATCTATTAATTCATAATGTTTAATGTTATACACAGACCAGCAACGAAGAAAATGAATATTGTTCTAAGGAAAGAAAAAAAAAAATAGAACATGCAAATGAAAATGAATTTTTCCTTAGCTCATTTGGAGTGGTGCTAGAGGTTAACGAAAGGGGGGGAAATTTACAAAACTTTGAGGGGTCTAGTGGAACAAATGTATAGACATTATTTTCACTTACAATACAAAAAATCAATCCAATGATTCCAAGAACAAAATTTTATTTAAACTACAGGAAGAGTTTCCAGAGAATTGGCCAATGAGACGTGTCAGACTTTTAATAGCAAAAACGTACAACAACAAAAAAGAAGGATTGAAAAATTAATATTCCTTTAAATGTTTTTATAGAATTATATGTAGATATTATTACAAAGCAATAATTTATAAATATCACTTTTGTTATATTTAGTTTTCATATATCAATATAAAAATTAAATTGTTTATTAAAATCTCCATCAAGAGCTTATAAGCTTATATCTCTTGTTAGCCTCCTCGTTGCATTTCGACCTGTGGAAATCCTTAGGTGCCCTCACCTTTATAAAATTTTATCTATGGCAATTCAAAGACGCGTTGAAGAAGTGCAGAAAAATCTCATCTTTAACTTATTCTCTGCATCCCACACCATCGTACTTTCCCTACCGCAATTCTATAAAGAACTTAAACCAGATCAGCCCTCGCATCGAATCGCACACTGTTTCTGGTCGACTCTCCAGCATTTAGATCAAACACAGCAATATCCAGGTCGTTGTATCAAATTCAGATGAATCGATCTCGAACTTAACCGACCCGCCTTACACCAATTTGCAAGTTGAGGTTGATTCCTTTGACGCAGTTCTAATCAACTCCCTCGATGAGAATAACAGCCAAAGCATTAACCTTCTAATGGACTCCAATGCATAAACAATGTATGCATTACAACATTCGAGCGATTTGATTCTAGATAGAGTTTCCAACAATTCTGCTTGACAAACCAACACTCCCATAAACATCACAACAGACCAAAAGGTCGACATCTCTGCACAAGAGAGCAATGGATCCAACGTCCCCATTTTTCAGCAAAATCCACTCATTAACATCGCAACATTCTCATCTAACCATAGACCTCAGCCAGTTCATCTCATCCCTAATCAAATCGACCTCCACACGGTCTCACACCCATCCCAAAATAACCCGCATAACGAAGGATTTAACAATCCCACTGTCATAAACCTTTCCACCGTTAACCTAGACCAAGCCTCCACTTCCCTTCTTCATAAAGGTTTAAATTTTGCAATTACTCCCAATAAAATGTAGAAATTATATACAAGATGCATGTATATTTCCAGATTCTCCGGATCTAACAATATTTATCTTCTTGCTAAATACATAATCCTTCCATTGTTAATCTTTTGTGGAAATTAAAATCAATTGCAAACACATGAAGCAATAAAAACAATCGCACATAACACAGTTGTTTAACGGGAAAGCCTGAAGCTAAAAACCCCAACTATCATATATTATGTATCATGGAGATCGCAAGTTATGCACCAAACTTACTTCATGGACATGGGATTCATCCATACTTATTTGGCACTGTTTCTTGGCCATCACACAGTTTTGTGACAGCTTGTGTTAGTCTTTGGACATAATAGTAGTACATACTACCAGATGATGTAACATGTAACCTATCTTAATTGAAAAGTTACGAATTTTTTCTCTCGTGAAAAAAATGTATCATGGAGATCATGTAACAATCTCATACAAAGCTTACTACATCAAGCTCTCAGTACAATCAATCGTCACACACTAATAAGAAGAAATCTACAAATCCATGCACTAATTTCTTGCCACCTGATAGCCTGCCTCCACAACGCAATCCTTGCTGAAGAATAGCTCTGAATGAATTTGAATTTACCTTGCTTTCACTGCACAATCCTCATTGGCAACTCCAATATGTGTGTGATGCAATCAATGCATCACTATAGTCACAACGGATAGTCCATCTTGCCCTTTCACCTATCTCTCCACTGGGTCTCCACTAGAACTAACATGCACTGTAGTTAACTGCTATATTTGTTCAGTTGATTAATGAGTTATTATTTGTGAATTAATTAACTAATTAATTCAGTCCACTCTCACTAGTGTATCATTTAGTTAGACTAGATACAACTAGCTCAACTGAGTTTAACTCCATTAACTGAGTTAAACTAAATAAAAACTCCATGAACTACTCTTCTAACTCTGTCATAACTTTTCCACTTCAGTTCTAACTGAGTCCTCCATGCATGAACCACGAGTAAACCCTAGGAATTGTGAAATTCCTTCAGCCCACTGATTTGCCAAATCAAATTAAGTGCTCCAAGAGAATAAGTTATTGTTTATTGTCGGATTATTATTAAGAGTTAATAATAATCAACACTTCTATTTTTAGATCGACGATCTATAAATAGACTTCGCCCAATATTCTAAAAATAGAATTTCATCTATTTTTCCAACTTGACCAACCATCCACAAATAACATCCTGCAGCTTCTGAAATATGATCACCATGTCTAAAAATAAACATAGTCTAAAAATAGACATACACCTAAAAAGGTGACTGATTTTCACCAAGCTCATCATCTTGTTGAATCTCAACACTCCCTCTCAATAAGATAGGGATTATCCTTCACCCCGATCCTACCTCTATGGTATTCGAATTTGCTCCTGGTGAGCGCCTTCGTCAGAATTTCTGCATCCTGATCTTTCGTAGGAATGTACTGAAGCAACATGATCTTCCGTTGCACACAATCTCTGATATGATGATATCAGATATCAATATGTTTAGATCTATCATGAAACACGGGATTAATCGAGAGTTTAATGCAACTCTGATTATCACAATGTATCGTTGTAGGATCTAACTGTGAACCGAACAAATCGACCAGAATCTTCGTCATCTAGATAGCCTCACATGCAGCTTGACTTGCTGCCATGTTTTGAGCTTCCGCTGAACTGAGTGCCACAGATCTTTGTTTCCTGCTGTACCAACAAATTGTTGTAGATATGATACTGAAAACCCCTCCTGATGTGCTCTTTCTGTCTGTTGGGCTGCCTACCCAATCTGCATCCGTGAAG
This sequence comes from Pinus albicaulis, assembly GCA_034641835.2. NCBI lineage: Eukaryota > Viridiplantae > Streptophyta > Pinopsida > Pinales > Pinaceae > Pinus > Pinus albicaulis. The sequence goes on from CM076570.1 coordinate 259,850,296, forward strand.
ACATGCAACTTCACCTCATCCGTTTTTCTGTACCATAAGCCATACTCAGATGTGCCAATGAGATACCATAGGAAATTCTTGCCTGCCTTCCAAAAGAGCCTTGTAGGCTTAACCATTGCTTGTGAAATTTGGTTCACCGCATAGCATATGTTCGATCTTTTATTAACTAAATACATGAGTGAACCCACCAACTGTCGATAAATAGTGGCATCCACTACCTCAGCCGATGTAGCATCCTCTTTCCTCCAATTTCCTGGAAGAGGAGTGTCGATAGGCTTACAGCCTTGCATATGAAACTTCTCAAGTATCTCCCGGACATACTTTCCTTGAGACACAAACAGTTCACCTTCCTGCTGCCATATTTCCAATCCAAGGAAATAATGAAGGAGGCCCAAATCCTTCATCTCAAACTTCTTTGCAAGATCTGCCTTGCATGAATGTATCAACCGCTCATCACCTGTTAGTATTAAATCATCAACACAAAGAACAATGATTAAAATCTTACCCTCCGCAACAATTTGGTACAGGTTTGCATCCGCCTCACTCTTGGTGAAGCCAAGTCCAGTGAAATAGTTGTCGATCCATGTGTACCAAGCACGAGGTGCTTGCTTCAGCCCATACAACGCTCTTTTATAACACCTTGCTAAAGATCTCAAATCTTTCAAGCTGCTCAATGTACACCTTTTCCTCAATGATCCCATTAAGGAACGCAGTCCTCACATCCATCTGATGAATGTGAGGACTCGTTGCTGAAGATCTCAAATCCTTCAGGCTTCTCAATGTACACCTTTTCATACAATGCTCTTTTATAACACCTTGTTGAAGATCTCAAATCCTTCAGGCTGCTTAATGTACACCTTTTCCTCAATGATCCCATTAAGGAACGCAATCCTCACATCCATCTGATGAATGTGCCAACCCATTTGCACTGAGAGAGCAAGGATGTTCCTTATGGAATAATATCGTGCCACAAGTGCAAAGGTTTCTTCATAATCAATCCCCTCGATCTGTGAGAAGCCCCAGGCAACAAATCTTGCCTTATACTTCTCGATGCTCCCATTAGTAGCTTGCTTTACCTTGTAGATCCATCTTGATCCTACAACTGATTTACCCACCGGCCTTGGAACAATCTCCCAAGCATTGTTTCTGACAATGGAGTCATACTCCTCCACCATGGCATCTACCCATGCGGGCTCCCGCACTGCTTCTTCAAAAGAAGATGACTCTGTCACGACACACTTTCTCATAAGAGCCATGTATCCAGTAAAACGGTCAGGTGACTGTCTCTCTCTGCATTGTGATGTAGGGACTCCTACATTCTGTGCCACATCAAGCTTCAGTCCCTCAGCTTCTGTGGTACGTTTATGCCTTGTCTGATGTTTGGTTCTGCATGAGTGGACTCCTCCACTCCATGAATCTCCTCTTGTGGATGATCCACATCTGGAGGTTCATCTTTCGGAACAGGCAGTTCCTCCACTACATGCAAGTCTAGCTCTCTCTCAAGTATAGCTTGTGCAAAACCCACGATTGTTCTGTTCTTCCTCTCTGCAACCCCATTCTGTTGTGGGTTATGAGGCGCTATGAGTTCTCTTCGAATTCCTTCTTTTCTAAAGAAGTCTTTGAATTCGTTCGAGATATATTCACCACCATTATCGCTCCATAGAGCCTTCACTTGGTTCCCCGACTCCTTCTCCACCAATGCTTTAAACTCACAGAAATTTGAGAATGTTTTGCTCTTCTTCTGCATGAAGAAGATCCAACATCTATGAGAATAGTCATCAGCAAATATAACATAATATCTGTGTTTTTCTGTTGAAGCAACCGAGAAAGGTCCACACACGTCTGTGTGAATTATCTCCAAGATCACCGAAACACGGTTCTCCTTTTCATGAAAGGTGGTCTTCACAAACTTACCCATAGTACATCCCTTGCATTGATCTGACTGCACAAGAGTACCCTTGGGAATTCTAGTAGAAATATGCTGCAAAATCTTCAAAGCGCCATGGTGAAGATGACCCAATATCCTGTGCCATAATTCGCCCTCATCCCGGCTCACCACTTCTTCTGCTTTGCCCATCATTGTAGCGCAGCCATCTACCTCCAGCTTGTAGATATTCTTAACTTGAATCCCTATCCTCTTGGTTTGACCCATTGTTTTATGTCGAAGGAAAGCTTTTCCCTCATTGAAAACAATGTCATAACCTTTGTCTTCCAACATTGCGACCAAGACCAAGTTCTTCTTCAAACCCGGAACATGCATAACATATTTCAACAGAAATGGATTATCTGACTCCCTCTCAAAGGTGATGGTCCCAATGTCGGTCTCACTGTATCGACCATCGTCACCCATCTCTATATGCATTTTAAGGTCCTTTTCCTCCAAGTCACTGAACAACTCCTTGTTTCCCGTCATATGGAAAGACGCACCACTATCAAGATACCAAACCGATCCCATATAGCTTGAAACCAAGCATGAGATCAAAGATAAATCAAGTTCAAATTGCAAGGCTAAGGCTTCTCCAGCTGCAGCTCCAGCAGCCTTGTTTTTCTTCTTCTTCTGTGGGCAGTTAGTGGCTAAATGCCCATGTTCGTGACAGTGAAAACACTTCACTTTGGACAAATCATGCTTCTTGCCTTTAGCTTCGGATTTTGGATGGGATTTCTTCCCCTTCCCCTTCCTTTATTTGGCAGCCAAAGTGCAATTCTCTTCATCATCATTCTTCTATGAAGAGCCATCCCTGGTACTTCGCCTTATCTCCTCCTGCACAAGATTCGACCAAAGTCGCTCCCAACCTAACAGTTTCTCCCGTCCATTGACAGAGTCTTCGTAGCTATGCCAACTCTTCGGAAGCCCAAGGAGAGCCAAGCTCACCAAGTCATCATCATCAACAGTGATACCCACACTTCCAAGTTCATCCCTACAGTGGACAAACTTCGTGAGATAATTTGGAATACTGTCGCCCTTCTCCTTTTTTATTTTTCTGAGTTTATCTTTTGGCGCTAACTTCCTCTGGTCACTGCTGCTTTGGAACAAATATGTCAAAGCCTTTCACATTGCAAATGGAGTGGCTTTCCTGTGAAGGCTGGACACAATATGGTCCTTCACACCTTCCAACAGAATTCTTCTTGTCTTTGCGACCTTCTTTTGCCATGCGTCAAGTAATGTAGCATCGCTAGAACTAGGCTTAGGAACATCGCTATCAATGAACTCCTTCAATCCATTATCTTCCAGCACCTCCTCCATCCTATCCTTCCAGGCTATGTAATTCGAGCTGCCCTCAAGGGCATACTCCAATCACAACCCATTGAAAGACATTTCAATGTATACTCAACTGTCGCACGAAGAAATTTCTACAGCAAATTCAAATTGTCCACCAGCACAAACTCAACAATTCTTCACAATTGCAATCTTAAAGAATTAACATTTCTATGATACCATGTAGAAATTATATACAAGATGCATGTATATATCCAGATTCTCCTGATCTAACAATATTTATCTTCTTGCTAAATACAGGATCCTTCCACTATTAATCTTTTGCGGAAATTAAAATCAATTGCAAACACATGAAGCAATAAAAACAGTCGCACATAAAACAGTTGTTTAATGGGAAAGCCTGAAGCTGAAAACCCCAACTATCATATGTTATGTATCATGGAGATCATGTAACAATCTCATACAAATCTTAGTACATCAAGCTCTTAGTACAATCAATCATCACACACTAATTGTAGAAATTATATAACTGATATGTTATATGTCTAAGATTCTCCTGATCATACACTATTTGACTTCATGCACAATACAAAATCTATTCCACCATTGATCATCATATGCGGAAATTAAATCAATTGCATGCACACATTAAAACCATAAAAATTCACACACATTAACACAGTGATTTACGGGAAAGCATGAAGCTAAAAACCCCAAAAATCTATATATAATATATGTCATAGAGATCATGTAACAATCCTCATACAAAGCTTCTCACAAGCTCTCAATACAATCCAATTGCTACACACTAATCAGGTCCTGATCTGGCAAATCCATGCACCGATCTTTACCACCTGCTAGGCTGCCTCTACTGCGCAATCCCTACTGAAGAATGGCTCTGAATGAACTCGAATTGGTCTAGCCTTGCTCACGCAATCCTCATTGGCATCTCCATAAATGTGTGGTGCAAAATCATGCAACACTATAGTCACAACTGATAGTCTACTTGCTCTTTCACCTACCTCTCCACTGGTCTCCATTGAAACTGTCCATGCACTGTAGTTAACTGATGTATTCTTCAGTTGATTAATGAGTTAATATTTAGTGAATTAATTAATTAATAATTAATTCACACCACTCTCACTAGTGTATCAATCAGTTAGACTAGATAACACTAGTTCAACTGTGTCTAACTGAGTTAAACTGAACAAAACTCCACCAACTACTTCTACAACTCCACCAAACTCTGTCACATGAGTTCTAACTGAAGTCTCCATGCAATAGCTCCACTTAACCCTCAGGAATAGCATAATTCCTTCCGTCAGCTCCTGTGCCACATCTGTGCACTTAACTGAAGTGCTCCAAGATAATAAGATAATGTTTAGAGTCCAAATATTATTAAGAGCTAATAATATTCGACATATCTATTTTTAGACTGGCAATCTAAAAATAGATTCCGCCCAATATGTCTAAAAATAGAAGTCCATCTATTTTTCCAACTTGACCAACCACCCACAAATAGCATCCTGCAACTCTTAGAATATGATCGACATGTCTAAAAATAGACTTGCGCCAAAAATAGCCTGTAGGCCCACTTAGTGAAGGCGACTCTTTTCACTAAGCTCATCATCTTGTTGCAATCTCAACACTCCCTCTCAACAAGATAGGGATTATATGCCACCCCGATCCTGCCTCTATGGTATTCGAATTTTCTCCTAGTGAGCGCCTTCGTCAAGATATCAGCATCCTGATCCTCTGTAGGAATGTAAGAAAGTAACATGATCTTCCGCTACACACAATCTCTGATATGATGATACCGGTCTGTGAAGCCATGCAGCCTCAACTCATCCTCATGTCTATACCAAGATCCATATCTCGATGTGCCTCTGAGATATCTCAATACATGCTTCCCGCCTTCAAAAATAGCTTGGTAGGCTTAACCATAACTTGTGAAAGTTGGTTAACAACATAGCATATGCTCGGTCGTGTATTGACTAGATACATGAGTGAACCAACCAACTGTCGATAAACAGTGGCATCCACTACCTCTGTCGATGTAGCATCCTCTTATCGACCACTAGGAAGAAGTGTGATAGGCTTGTAGCCTTGCATGTTGAACTTCTCCAGTATCTCTCGGGCATACTTTCCTTGAGACAAAAACAATCCATCACTGCGCTGCCAAATTTCCAATCCCAGGAAATAATGAAGGAGGCCCAAGTCCTTCATCTCAAACTCTTTTGCAAGATCAGCCTTGCATGAGAGTATCAATTGTTCATCACCCGTCAAAATCAAATCATCTACATAAAGTACAATGATCAGCAACTTACCCTCCACCACAATCTGGTATAGGTTCGGATCCGCCTCACTCTTGGTGAATCCAAGACCGGTGAAATAACTGTCTATCTATGTGTACCAAGCACGAGGTGCTTGTTTCAACCCATACAACGCTCTTTTGAGCCTGCACACATGCGACTCGCTTCTGAAGATCTCGAAACCTTCGGGTTGCTCTATGTACACCTCCTCCTTAATGACTCCGTTGAGGAACGCAGTATTCACATCCATCTGATGAATTTGCCATCCCATCTGTGCTGAGAGAGATAGGATGCTCCGTATGGAAGAATACCTTGCGACATGTGCAAAGGTTTCCTCATAGTCGATCCCCTCAATCTATGAGAAGCCTCGGGCAACAAATCTTGACTTGTACTTCTTGACGCTCCCGTCAGCTGCTTGCTTCACTTTGTAGATCCATCTCGAACCTACCACTAATTTCCCTTATGGGCTTGGGAAAATCTCCCATGCACTGTTTCTGACAATCGTACTCTTCCACCATGGCATCTACCCATGTAGGGTCCTCCACAGCTTCCTCGAAAGAGGATGGCTCTGTCACGATACACTTGCTCATCAGAGCCATGTATCCAGTATATCGGTCAGGTGACTGTCTCTGTTTGCACTGTGATGTAGGTGCTCCTACAATCTTCTCTGCATCAAGATTCAATCGCTCAGCTGCTGTAGTGCGCTTCTGCCCTCTGATGGTTAGCGTTGCATGAGTGGTTTATTCCACTCCATGAACCTCCTCTTGTGGCTGATCCACATCCTGAGGCTCATCCTTAGGAACTAATAGCTTCTCATCTGCATGCAAGTGTGGCTCCCTCTCAAGCGAACACTTCATGGCTTTCTCCTCATGAAATTTTATATCCCGTCGCACAACAGTCTTCCTACTGTCTGGCAAATACACACAATAGTTGTGGGGTGTTTCTGTGTACCCCACAAATATCCCAACCTCTACGGTCGGCTCCAGCTTCTTCTTGGCATCCTTTGTCACATGAATGTAAACAGGTGAGCCAAAAATCTTCAAATGAGAAATATCAGGCTTCTTACCAAAAAACGCCTCTTCAGGTGTACTCATGCCAAGCACTCTGTGAGGACAGCGGTTTTGCACATATACCGCAGTATTGCAAGCTTCAGCCCACAAGTGTATGGGAAGGCCATGATCATGCAACATCGCCCATGCATCACCCACGATCGTTCTGTTATTTCACTCCGCGACCCCATTCTACTGTGGGTTATGAGGCGCTATGAGCTCTCTTCGAATTCCTTCTGTGCTGAAAAAGTCCTTGAATTCGCCAGAGATGAATTCACCACCATTATCGCTCCTAAGAGCCTTCACCTGCTTCCTTGACTCTTTCTCCACCAGTGCCTTAAACTCACAGAACTTAGAGAATGTCTCACTCTTCTTCTGCATGAAGAAGATCCAACACTTACGAGAAAAGTAATCAACAAATATCACATAATACCTGTGCTTTGCTGTCGAAGCTACTGAGAAAGGTCCACACACATCTGTGTGAATTCTCTCAAGGATCGTCATGGCGCGACTATCCTTCTCAGGAAAGGTGGCTTTCACAAATTTTCCCAAAGTACATCCCTTGCACTGATCTGACTGCGCAAGTGTACCTTTGGGAAGCCCAGTAGAAATCTGCTGCAAAATTTTCAAAGCGCCATGGTGAAGATGGCCCAATCTCCTGTGCCAAAGTTTGCCCTCATCCCGACTCACCACTCCTTCCGCTTTTCCTGCCATTGCTACGTAGCCATCTACCTGCAACTGATAAATGTTCTTAACTCGAACCCCTATCCTCTAGGTTTCACCAGTTGCCTTACTGCGCAGGAAAGCCTTTCCCTTGCTAAAGACAACATCATATCCCTTGTCTTCCAACATCGCCACAGAGGTAAGATTCTTCTTCAATCTTGGAACATGCATGACATCCTTCAAGATGAAAGGTTTGCCAGACTCCCTCTCAAAGTAAATGGTCCAAATACCAGTCGCATTATATCTACCATCATCGCCCATCTCGAGGTGCACTCCAAGATCCTTCTCATCCAGATCAGTAAACAAATATTTGTCTCCAGTCATATGGAAAGACGCACCACTATCAAGAAACCACACTGATCCCATCACACTTGAGACCAAGCATGCGATCAGTGAAAAATCTAGCTCAAACTGCGAGGCTAAGGCCTCTCGAGCTGCAGATCCAACAGCCTGCTTATTTTTCTTCTTCTGTGGACAATTAGTGGCGTAATGTCCGTGTTGGTGACAGTGAAAGCACTTCACCTTGGACATGTCCTGCTTCTTGCCTTTCGCACCGGATTGAGAAGGATTTTTCTTTCCCTTCCCCTTCCTTGCTTTGGCAACCAAAGAAAAATTTTCTTCATCTTCATTCTTCGATGAAGATCCATCCCCGGTACTCCGCCTTATCTCCTCCTGCACAAAATCCAACCAAAATTGCTCCCATCATGGTAGTTTCTCTTGACCATTGACAGAGTCCTCATAGGAATTCCAACTCTTCGGAAGCCCAAGGAGAGCCAAGCTCACCAAGTCCTCTTCATCTACAGTAACCCCCACACTTCCTAGCTCATCCCTACACTGGACAAACTTCGTGAGGTACTTGGGTATACTTTCGCCTTTCTCCATTTTTATTTTCCTGAGTTTATCCTTGAGCGCCAACTTCCTCTGGTCACTCTTTCTTTGGAAAAATTCTATCAAAGCTTTCCACATCAAGAATGGAGAAGCTTTACCATGAAGGCTGGACACTATGTGATCCTTCACACCTTCCAACAGAATCCTTCGACATTTTGTCGTCTTCTTTTGCCATGCGTCAAGTGCGGCAGCATCGCTAGAAGCAGGTTTTGGAATTTCTACATCTATGAACTCCTTCAACCCATTATCCTCCAGCACCGCCTCCATCATGTCCTTCCATGCAATATAATTCAAGCTGCCCTGAAGGGCATACTCCAATCGCAATCCGTTGAAAGACATCTCAACTTCGACACCAAGAAAACACTACTGCAAATTCGAATTCCACCAGCACAAAACTCAATCGCTTCAATGCTTTGCAATTGCTCCAATGATCAATATTGCTCTTATACCATGTAGAAATTATATAATTGATATGTTATATGTCTAATATTCTCCTGATCATACACTATTTGACTTCATGCACAATACATAATTTATTCCACCATTGATCATCATATGCAGAAATTAAATCAATTGCATGCACACATTAAAACCATAAAAATTCACACACATTAACACAATGATTTACGGGAAAGCCTGAAGCTAAAAACCCCAACTATTAGTATATAATATATGTCATAGAGATCATGTAACAATCCTCATACAACGCTTCTCACAAGCTCTCAGTACAATCCAATTGCTACACACTAATCAGGTCCTGATCTAGCAAATCCATGCACCGATCTTTACCACCTGCTAGCCTGCCTCTACTGCGCAACCCCTGCTGAAGAATGGCTCTGAATGAACTCGAATTGGTCCAGCCTTTCTCACGCAATCCTCATTGGCATCTCCATCAATGTGTGGTGCAAAATCATGCAACACTATAGTCACAACTGATAGTCTACTTGATCTTTCACCTGCCTCTCCACTGGTCTCCACTGAAACTGTCCATGCACTGTAGTTAATTGATGTATTCTTCAGTTGATTAATGAGTTAATATTTAGTGAATTAATTAATAATTAATTCACACCACTCTCACTAGTGTATCAATAAGTTAGACTAGATACCACTAGCTCAATTGTGTCTAACTGAGTTAAACTGAACACAACTCCACCAACTACTTCTACAACTCCACCAAAAAATAGATTTCGCCCAATATGTCTAAAAACAGAAGTCCATCTATTTTTCCAACTTGACCAACCATCCACAAATAGCATCCTGCAACTCATAGAATATGATCGACATGTCTAAAAATAGACTTGCGCGAAAAATAGCTTGTGGGCCCTCTTAGTGAAGGCGACTCTTTTCACTAAGCTCATCATCTTGTTGCAATCTCAACACTAATCAGAAGAAATATACAAATCCATGCACTGATTTCTTGCCACCTGAAAGCCTACCTCCACTGCGCAATCCCTGTTGAAGAATAGCTCTAAATGAATTTGAATTTACCTTGCTTTCACTGCGCAATCCTCATTGGCAACTCCAATGTGTGTGTGATGCAATCAATGCATCACTATAGTCACAACGGATAGTCCATCTTGCCATTTCACCTATCTCTCCATTGGGTCTCCACTGGAACTAACATGCACTGTAGTTAACTGTTGTATTTTTTCAGTTGATTAATGAGTTATTATTTGTGAATTAATTAGTTTAACTAATTAATTCACTCCACTCTCACTAGTGTATCATTCAGTTGGACTAGATATAACTAGCTCAACTGAGTTTAACTCCATTAACTGAGTTAAACTGAATAACAACTCCATGAACTACTCTTCCAACTATGTCATAACTTTGCCACTTCAGTTCTAACTGAGTCCTCCATGCATGAACCGCCAGTAAACCCTAGGAATTGCGTAATTCCTTTAGCCCACTGATTTGCCAAATTTGTACATTGAAATTAAGTGCTCCAAGAGAATAAGTTGTTGTTTATTGTCGAATTATTATAAAGAGCTAATAATAATCGACAATTCTATTTTTAGATCGACGATCTATAAATAGACTTCACCCAATATTCTAAAAATAGAAATTCATCTGTTTTTCCAACTTGACCAACCATCCACAAATAGCATCCTGCAACTTCTGAAATATGATCACCATGTCTAAACATAGACATAGTCTAAAAATAGACTTACACCTAAAAATAGCCTGCGGGCCCAATTAGTGAAGGTCACTGATTTTCACTAAGCTCATCATCTTGTTGAATCTCAACATAAAATCCTTGTTGAAAACATAATTAGCAATATAGAAATTGCAATAAAAGATCTTAACCTTATCGACGCTGAGGAAATAAGACAAGTCATTGCAAAAGTCCTTAAAAATGTCAAACCGCCTTCGTGTAACATATCCAAGTAGGAAAAAATTGCCCTAAGTAACCTAAAAAAGATTAAAAATATAATTATCTTAAAAGCAGATAAATGTAATGCAACTGTAACAATGGACAGGTCTGAATATGATAGAAAAATGGAAGATCACCTTAACAATAGTGGTTGCTATAAAATCTTAAATAAAGACCCGAACGCTAAAATTCTTAAGGATGTAACCAAAAAAATAAAATATTCATCTCTTGACACCATCATTAAAAAGAGAATCACCCCTTCTAGCTCTATCACCCCTAGAATATATGGTGCTCCCAAGGTTCATAAAGAAGGCATCCCGCTAAGACCCATAGTCAACACCATAGGCTCACCCACCTACCTCCTTGCTCAATACCTTGCCAAAAAGCTTCACCCCCTTGCCGAAAACACCTCATGGTATATCAAATACTTTGCATCCTTTGTTCATTGGACCAAAAACCTTGATATGAAAGACGAAGATCTCATGGTAAGTTTCGACATTGTCTCCCTGTACACTATGATACCTATAGATGAGGCCATTGATGTTATGAAAACTATTACTGATAGCGAGACTGTAGATCTCCTCAAATTGTGCTTAAAACCATCTTTCTTTAGCTTCAAAGGAATATTTTATGAACAAACTCATGGGGTATCCACGGGCTTGCCCCTATCTCCTATAATTGCTAACATATACATGGAACATTTTGATCAAAAATCCCTCAAATCCTTTCAATTCACCCCTGAAGAATGGAAAATATATGTAGATGATGTTTTCACAAAATGGACCCATGGTATATCAAAATTAAATGGTTTTTTTAACTCACATTAATAATCTCTCAAGTCACATTAAATTTACCATTGAAATTGAAAAGGATAGTCAATTACCCTTCCTGGACATCCTTTTAACCAAAAAAGATGGAAAACTTAGCACCAAATTTTATAGAAAGAAGACTCACACGGAAAGATACCTTCACGCTAACTCACATCACCATCCCAAGCAAAAATATGGCATCATTAAAACCCTAACAACTAGGGCTTCTAGAATTTCAGACTCTCACCACCTAGAGCATGAGCTAAACCACCTTCTCCATGTCTTTCAACATAATGGATATAATAAAGACGTCATCAACAAAAGCATTTACCAAACCCTTAATAAAAATAACTTAAAGATAACCTTTAACATTCCTAAAATCTCTTTACCTTACATAAAAGGAACAACTGATAAAATTTTCAGAATCATAAACAAACATAACATTAGGATTGCCTTCACTCCCCCTAATACTATTAAAAATATTGTAGACTCCACTAAGGACCCTATAAACCCTAGTCTGCAAAAAGTAGTTTACATTATACCGTGCTCTTATGGAAAATAATACATTGGCAAAACTGGTAGATACCTTAACATCAGACTTAAAGAGCATGCTCATAACATATCTAGGAACAGAATTGTTAAATCAGCCTTGGCAGAACATGCTTTCTCATCCTCACATTGCATATGGATGGAGGATGCCAAACTTGTCTCCAAAGAGGATCATTACCTAAAAAGAAAAATCAAAGAGGCCATAGAAATCGGAAAAAAAAAGAAGAAGAAGGAAAAATAACATGAATTGCGATGATGGCCTTAACATCAGTGATACTTGGAAACCCTTAATATAACATACCACTCATGACATCAAAATCAAAAAATAATAAATCCTAAATGCAATAATTAGTCACATATAATTTTTACCTTATCTTATAATATAGCCTCTCTATATGATAATTTCATAATTTTTAATACAATAATTTTTAACAATCTTATTAATATTATATTTCAATAATCCCCTCTTTAATTATTTCTCTTAATTATTTAAAATTAATTTTCTTGTTCTTCCAACCGACCAAAAAAAAATCTCCTCAATAATTACTACATATATAATTATTCCCTTGCCCTAATCCTCACAAATATTCTCAAAGAATATTTGGTGTTTACCCTTGAAGATGGACTCACTTAAGAAGTCTGAAACGTTGGGTTACTAAAAAAATCGGAACGGGTTATTCCTCTCTTCTGAAATCTAATTCACCTACATAGACTCTCTTTTTAAATAGTTTATTGTCATGTTACTTTTTCATGAAGATTATGAAAATATCAAAGGATGAACGAGCTGATATCAGAAATATGCCATTAGGAATGTCCAAAAAGGTGTTCAAGGAGATGGTGAAAGAAATGGACATAATTGAATCGCACAAGGAGCCATCTCAACAACAACGTGCTTCAAATGTAATATGTAATCATTGAATTTTTCGATTAGGTACAATAAATAAATAATTTAGCATTAAATATTAATTTTCAAGTATTTTCTTACAGAAAAGAAAAGAAAATGGAACCCATTCAACACATAAAACAGGACGACAAGGAAGAAAATGGTCGATATCTAAGTTTGTGTGTAATTATTACTTCCTTATAACAACTTAGCTAGATTTCATTTTTGTATATTTTAAGCTGTTTTACATCAATCATTATTGAATGTCTTCAAACATGTGCTAACATACAAAGAAGAACCATCAGAAGAATTGATTGACATTGGGTTAAATATGGGTTGTCAGTATAAGTTGGCATATCATAAATTAATTGTGGAATTTGTAAGTATCTGTCTTATTTTACTTAGCTCTGTCTATAATTAATAGAACAAAAAATATTTATATTAAATCTATGATTTGTTATTGGCTATAAAACTTGCAGGAAACAAAGTATGGAACTGCGCCAACAAATTAATTGTTGAAAAAAGGCATGAAATTTGGTTTTGAAAGAATGTGTATAGTTCACAAGTCAACTCTTGCTATGGTACATTTCTTTTCGATTTACATTGATGTATATTATTTAATATTGCAAATTTCATTATTCTCACCAATGTAGATGTACTCATTACACTTTATTCTCATGTTTGTAGATGGAACTTGAAGGAGAAGAAAACAATCAACACAATGAACAAAACATTCCTCCAAATAACCCAATTCATGGAAGTAGCTCAAGCGGTGACAGTAGTTCCAACGAAGAATGGTGATCAATATGTTTGGATATCAAAGCAAGGTGTTGCATTTTTTGAAATATTTTTCTGTGAAATCAGTCATCTTGTTTAATGTAATGGACATAGTGTCCCAATTAAAAGACAAAGGGATACCAATAAATGTCCCATTTTGTATGACAAAGAGTGTCTTATTCATATATATATATATATATATATATATATATAATAAAATGCGTTTTAATTTATTCTATTGTGTTCTCCATCGTCGTTGTGAAATGTTACACCACTCATTAAATATATGGATGATTAAATATTATAATGAAGAGATGTGAAATCTAATGATATAACAAATTCATCCAAACATCACATTCAAATGCACTAATAAAAATTTAATTGATATGAATACTATTATAAGATATGTGTCGACTTTTGATGAACAATGAATTTTTAAAAATCACAGTAATTGCATTGTCACAGGTCAATGTTTCTAAAAACTAGAAAATGAACACCATTGTGTGTGTATGATACTTCACACCGGTGCGTTTCTATGACCTATAAGCACTGCACCAAATACCAACACCTATTAGAACGCCTGGAGCACTTTATCGACGACTACGACCCAAGAAGATAGGCATTGCATGCACCGGTATGGTCTGTCTTTAACGCGTCGGTGCGTTTTTACACCTTAACGGTCTGGGGCGTGTACACAACCCATACGCACCTGGCAGATAGAAGGTGAATGCATAGATGCATTCGTATTTATAATGCACTGGTACTATTTACATTAAATGCCTCGGTGCTTTACAACTATAATATGAATATACCAGTGCATGCACCTTCTATCGGCCTGGTGCGTATTTTTTGGTGACACGCACCGGGACATTTCTAAACGCCCCAGGGCTTCCGAATTTTTTTTTCCATCCCGGTGCTTGGTATGTTTATAGTACCAGTGCATAAAGGTTAAAACAAATCAGTGCGTTCACACATCAATCGCACACCGATAAGAAATACATCCGTAAAAACCTCCAATCGCCCAATTTTTTTTAGTTGTGTTGAAGTTTCGTTAGAAGCTCCGTCAAAACCTCCGTTACCAAAAACGGATGTTGTAACAAATGTTTTTTTAACAATTTTGGCCAATTGTATAACACTAAAAAACTCCTTTATAACCTTTGCTAGAGGGTCTTTTCCTTGTAGTTTATTTAAAATGCATTTTTGAATGCATAAATGGATTCAATGCTTTGAAATATCCCTAGGACACTTGGATTTTTTAGATTACACAACTCAAACAAATTATTACAAGAGATCCCTAACAAATTTTAGGCAAAATTGATCATAAAATATGCATGGAAAATGGAAAAATGTCAAATAATTAAACTATGCTATTTTATAATTGTGAGGTTAAATGAACAAAGGAGACTAACAATGAGATTATAGTATATTGATAATTAGATTATAACGTGAGATGCCAAGTTTGGAGCTCAAATAGCTTTGAAAAATGAATTTGATGTGAAAATGATAACAATATAGGGACAAAATGTGAACCATAATCCTTATGTTGTAGTAGAACTTGATGTGGAAGTATTGTATGCAATAAAGTATTACCATAATGTCCCTCAAGTGGTCTAACTTTTCTTGTGATATTTGTACATTAAATAATGTATGAATATATAAAAGTGGGTATGAATTTAAACTATATTGAAACTTATTAAATATCCATTGACATCGATTTTCATCATGTCACCATTTTATATATCTATATAATCACATGAATTGAAACACAATACTACTATATGTTATTTGTTAGGAAATCGTATACAAATTAAGATCATCTCATAGGTCATAGACATTCCTAAGTAGTGGGAAATGAGACAACTTTAAGCTAGATAGAAATTATAGATTTAAGGTATATGGTCATTTTTTTGGAGCCATAATTAAGCTAAGATTTGTAAACTATGGGAGGGGGTGGGGGGGGAGGAGTTTTTAAAATGTAAGGAAACATGGAAACACTTTGTTACTGTTTTTTAGTAAGAAAAATGGTGGTTAGCACTTCTCATTGAGTTCTAGGGTTGGTTAATAGACAATGTTTCAATCTTCTTGTGAATGAAGTAATATTTCACAAGAGAAATCACCTTTACAAATTATAATATGTGGGAGAGTAGCCTTTGCTTAAATTACTCATTATTTCTTCATGATAATTTATATATAAATTGACATATTATCATAAATATCATTTTATCTATTCGAATGAGCTATGGGACCTATTTAACCTAAGTTATATGTGTTGTAAAAAAAAATGATTCTATACTAAAGAACCAATATATTGATAGAAAATATATTTTTAAAATTCTTTTCATTTCATGGAGTTGAGAAAATAAAACATTCATCCAGCTCACTTCAGTCGTAGGCATGCAATATCACAAGTCATGGCCTTATATAATTAAGAATTTTGTGAATTTGAAGAAAAAATATAAAGAAAAGATCACAAAATATTTTAGAAATAGATTGACGCAACAATTCACAAGTTAGATGAATATTGCATTTTATTTCTTATCAAAATGCATTTCCTTTGCATCTATCTAAAAGATTTTCCCATGTGTGCTACTATTGACTAAACCAATTCAATACTAGATTGCTTTAAATTTTTATTATTTCTGAGTTATATGCCTAAGGAAAACTCTTTAATGTTTCCCTGCATTTCAAGGATGGTTCTCATGGTAAACCATAGAATTTTCTAGGCATCAGGCTACACCGTGTCACTTGTAGGAATTAAACCTAGGTTGGGAGGATAACAATCATACCTCCCAACCACATAAATAAACCCAATTAATAACTAGATTGTTTTAATTTTTTTATTCTAAGTGCCATTTTGATTATGCTTATATTCGTAAGATTCCAAAATTGTTAAAGAACATGTTTCTATGTTAATGACTTTGCATTTCGAAATATGTTGTCAAGATGTAATAATATCTCACCATGTACATTGTAGTAAATAATGTGTTTGCTTCAATCCTTTTCCATCTTACATGTTTTGGCTTCTTTGTACATTTCAACACCATATTTTCCTATTTAAGTATACCCAATATTGTAATAAATAATGTGTTTGTTTCAATCATTTTCCATCTCACATGTTTCGGCTTCTTTGTACATTTCAACTCCATATTTTCCTATTTAAGTATACCCAATAATCATATGGTTGTCTATCAAACTTATCACCTAACTATTTTTTATTTCAATTTATCCACTTATGTTAATAGCATTAAAATTTGTTAGACACCATGTTCATTTAAACTCTAGGATGCGTGAGTATAATTTCCCCAATTTGTCACCAATATCATCTTATAATAATTTCTTACATTACTTTTTATTAGCACTTTTCCATTATTATGTTGAGAACATTGCAAACTTGGGTTGTCTCTTCTTCATTGTTATTCTTTTTCCATCCTTTACTATAAATTCAGCTAAACAAAAAAATGCAATAACTCTCCCACTCAATGGATGATGTTTTATGCGTGATGTATTTTTTCTTTTAATATTTTGTTAATATACTTTTTATATTTATTATAAATCAAATTATATATATTATTTTTATTGTAATGAAGGAATTCATTTAAGGGGAGCTTTTCCTACTTACAAGATGTAGATTATTCGGTGATAGTGTGCTCTACTAAGGTACTCCTTTAATGGATTATATTCCCCTAGGTCTAATATGTAAGCCAAAGACTAGTTCTGCAAATCACAGACAAACTAACAAGGAAAAAGTTGGTCTCTTTATAAAGCTTCATCATCTTTTCACCTCCAATATAAACATGTCATTTATCACATTATATGTCCATTTTTCAATTGTGAATCCGTCGAAGACTTCCCATGTTTCCTAGACAATTCACACAAATTGAGGTCCATTGTATCCTTGTGATACTCTTCATCAATTGTAGGCCATGCCAGAGATCTGAAAATTAAGAAACGTGACATCTCATCTAAAGATTTGGTTATAAGGTTGAATTTGGATTTTGGTTCTTGTGTCTAATTTTTGTAATTGCAATTACTATGTTTCCACAATTGGATCTCCACAAAAGTTAATTTTCCCAGGTGTTTCCATCACTCCAGTATGTGGCGTTTTGTAAATGACCTGGGAAGGGACTAGAGACTCAATCTTAATAACTTTGAGGAGGGAAAGTCCACCTCTAATGTAAGCGTGCCATTTGTGTGTTTTCAAGTTGCAAATCTTTCAATGGATTCATATGTTTCCTAGATATTTCATGCAAGTTGAGGTCCATTCTATCCTCATGCTACTCTTCTGCAATTGTAGGTCAAGTCAAGGAAATAGATATCAAGTAATGTAATATACCATCTAAATATTTGTTCATTGGGTTGAATATTGGATTCAATAGTTGTGTCAGATTTCTACAATTTCAATTTCTATGTTTCCATGTTTGAATCCTCGAGATTGCTAATTTTCCTATGAAATACCATTGTGCCATTATGTAATGTTTCATGGATTCTTATATTTCCCAAACATTTCATGCAAATTGAGGTTCATTCTATCTTCATGACATTGTTATGTGATTGCAGGGCATGCCATTGATATAAATATCAAGCATTGTAATATCCCATTTAAATATTTGTTCATATGGCTGAATATTAGATTTAGTTGTTGGGTCAAATTTATAAAATTGTAATTTCTATGTTTCCATGTTTGAATATCCGAGACTGCTAATTTCCATGGTGTTTCCATTGCACCATTATGTGGTGTTTTATGTAAATAATGTGGGAATATGGAGACTCGATCCCATGACCTATGAGGAGGGAAAACATGTGATGACAAGTGGGTTGGTCCTCATACCTTCGATAAAGGAAGAAAAGGGGAATTTAATAGAGGAGACAAACATGCATACATGTCTCATCAAAGAATGAATTGGTGTAGCTTCTAGATTTATTTTTATATAGTATTATGTGCTTGTGTGGAAGCGTTGGAATCTGTGTTATCTCATGAGATTAAGTGGACTTCATATTTTCAACTAACATAAATACTAGGTTGGCCAATGCATCAAGTATTCGTGAGAATTATATGAAGTGTTTTGAATTCAATTAATATTAATTTTTTAAAAATATAATGAGATATATTTGGTAAAAAAATGGAAATTTAAAATAATTTAAAGCCAACAGTTTCTCTTGAGGGGGCAGTAAGAATGTTACAAGAAGTGTTTTTTATTGTATAGTTAAAGTCTAGCCAAATGCAAAATGATGTGAAGTCACAACTTAGATGTAATTGCTAGTGTGTTTTCAGTGTAGTGCAATGATGGCCATTAAAGGTTTTTATAGATTAAAACATGATTGCATGATGCAAAGGCAACTCCAATGAGATTATGAGTTCCAAGACAATTTGTTTTGCCATTATGTTCCTTGAGACAACTCTAGGTTCCATTTTATTTGGTTATCTGATGCAACCTCTCTATTTAATTTTGAGAATCCCTAATGTGGCTTGACTACTCCAAGCTCTATTTTTGCACGCTAGTCTTGTGGGTTGATATTCATGACTCAAATACTACTAATGCAATCACATACACGTCTATGGAAATAAACCCTCACGTTGGACTCAATAAATGCTTTGACGAGCCAGTTCGATAGTTCTAAGTTATCGCCTCTACACTAGTCGTTCACCCCTACATTTCACATGACGTCCACTCCCACCTTTAACTATACCTTCCACACTAAGTTTCAATATGAATCCCACATAAATATTAGTGACCAGGTGTGCTACTAGTGTGCCCTCATTTCAATGGTCTCAATCAAATGGTGAGATCAACAACAACGATGGAGTACAAGGGGGCCTCCACCTATGATGTGAGCGAAGGAGGGGGGGTACACACTCCCAATTCCATGCACAGTTCCATGGGTTCAAACCAACGATAAATATTTATGGTATGAGATCAACAGGTTTTGAGGGGTACCCCTCACGACGCAAGATGATGGGGGGAGGGGGGGGCTCCGAACTCACAGTTCCCTTCCCTATAATCATGTGTTGGACAGTCAATGCACCAATGTTGTTCACTTCCTGAGATCAACAAAATATTAGTGGATTTGATTCTTCTTGCTCTCCCACCTTTGATGCAATCCTTAGAATTCTAGCAAGCACAATGTATCCCAATGAACCAATAGTTGATACTAGGCTATTATGTTGATGGTGGTCATTCACCAATAATCCCTGGATTTATAGTGGGGTGTTTTCTCGCAAAGGAATTGAATTGAGTTGTATATCGTGGGTTTGCAACCATTGATCCACCCAAAATTAAGGACAAATCTCGTGCTACCTTTAAGAGTCTCGTGCTTCCTTTTGTAGATCCCTTCTCACTCTTTGACTACGTTAATTCCTGTAAATATAAAATAGGAGACACATTGGTTGTTCTCTAATTTGACCCTTGAGAAGAATTCACCCCTCTATTTATATGAAACTCATTTCCATAGTTTCTTAATCTTGAGCCAACCTCCAAACTTCTAGTAGCCACCCCGCAACAAATCACATAGAAGATGGATTCCTACACATTAATAATTCCTTTATTTGCATAGGTTGAGACCTTCATAGTGCAATATACCTACTCTACTGAAAATCAGAGCATAAGCACATCATATGTGAGAACACAAATTAAATATCATTGTAACAATTAGAATCGAACATAGTAACAGAGGAGTGCATGTCCTCTTGCTACAGGGCCTCGTGCCCTTTCTTGGGTTGCCACTCTCTCCTTTACCTTTGCTTTCATGCTATTATTTTTCTAATCCTCGATGCCCTCTCTTTCTTGCACATGATAATTAAACCTATCCCTACATTCTACACTTAACTTGACACTTGTTGAATTTATAAATTCCCACCTAGCCATCATAAAAGATAAACAAACTAACTAACATCCTAATAGTCCCATATTCTTCTAGAATAAGGACACATGCATTTACATGATAATTCCAATTCTTATAAATAAAAATGGAGGAAAATCCATTTCCTCTAGGGAAATTTCATGGACCTCTTGATTCTAGACAAAATTGGTTGAGTTAAGGGTTGATGCTCTTGCATCAAACTCCCTAGATTGAAAATTTTCATGACCTCTGGGTCATTTGCTTCAAATAGTTGTAGTCCTCCTGGATCCCAAACCTTATACTATTGATTCCCATTAGCTTACTTTCTTGGTTGTCCTACTATGCTACTTATCCTTCTAGAATCCCGTGTTCTATTTTTCTATTATCCTATCGCTTTGCTAATGTAATTGCTTTCATCCAACCACATTTTTCTATTGGATGACTCCTCTTCTCCATTGTTGTACCATTCTTTAGGTACTTTCTTCATCAGCCTCCTCAAATGGCCAACTCATTATATTGTTGGTCCAAGTTGCTAAATCGAGTGATTTGCAATAGTATTTTCAAAAAATTTGTGGCATCAACTACCACCTCTTTTCTTCCATAACCTTGCTGCTTCCATCCTTTATCACTTGGCATATGGGAGATGTTTAAAATATTTAAAAACCTTCCTTCTATGTGTTCCTTGTTATGCCAATTACAATAATTTCTCTCTCCATTATTGTCTCCAACATCTTGTGTTTTGATTTGAGCTTTTATCGCAAGCTCTTTATGCTTCAACAATACACAAGGTTGCCATTCATATGAATTCAGATGTTGCTGGAGCTTTCCTAGTTGAAAGTTTTGCTCCTCAACATAAGGTGTATTTGCATGGTTTGTAGATTGTTGGTTATTACTCCCTGGATTAAAATAAAATAAGTTTTTCTTTTTATCCTTCTTTTAGAACCATTTTTTGTCAACTTTCTGTGATCCCATCAATTTTTGCATCATGTGATTGATCAAAAAATAGTTCGATACTTTTAACATCTCATAATCTTCCTACTCCTTGGCTACATTCTTTGTGCAATATCCTTCATCATGTTCTTCATCCTGTTGAATTTCCAAAGGATATTGGATTCCTTCCAGGGCACACTCAAAATAAGTTTTTTGGTTCCAAAGTTTATTATCCAAATACAACATTAGAAACTTGTATAGTTCTCTCCATATGATTTTGTTTGGGGATACACAACATACTTGGATGCTTCTTCCGCTGCCACTTAGAAAATAAGCTTCCAACTTCAAAATATGGGTTTCTACCTCGCCCTTCTATGTCTTTCAAGGCATTTTTTTCATGCATCGACGATGTGCATACCTTCCAATTTTTTTAGCCTTCCCATCCTAATAATCCTTCATTTATTGCCGAAGCTCCTTCAACACAATCTTCAACCCTTGTTCCTAAAATAAGAGTCCATTCTCATGGGACAATTTTGTCTCATCCTCATTCTTATCTTCCACTATTGGCAACTCTTATTATTCTTTGCCTGCACACTTGTCCACAATCTCAGTAGTCCTCCCATCAATGTAGTTAGCTGGATTTGGAATCATGTCCTCCTTATGCTCCTTGCCTTTACTCTTTGTGTCAGATCCTTATGGATTGTCCAAATAGTAATCATGGATTTCAACAACTTTATATTGGAATGTTGCTCCTCTTTTTTTATGAGGCCATCCACCTCATCTACACTTTTGTTTGTAATAGGTCTTAGTGGCTGTATTTTAGCTTCGATTCATTTTGTAACAAATTTGAATAGCTTCCCTTCGCCTTCAACAAGGCTACTCTTATTACTGTCATATATGCCCTTGTCAATTATTTACATGGATGAGTGATCAAACTTGTTTATGCTTGCTTCTTCTTATGGGACGCAATATCTAAAATTTCTTCTTTTCTTTGGACAACCTGTCCATGATCTTGACTTGCAAAATTTGCATTCACGTACACTTTATTAGTTTTAAACATGTGATGCTTTCTTTCCTCTTCTATTGTCCTCACCACCAATTCCTCTTAATGTGTATGGTTCTTCATCTGGTTTCCTTTATGAGACACCATTTCCTCACCTTCTAGTGCGACATATTTTAAATTAATCTATCCTCCTCCAATGCTTTGAGAAATCATTCCTTCATACTCCTTTATTCTTATGAAATTTCTAGTTGAATTTCCTTCCTTGCCATTCCTATGACTTGCAACCATACAAAAAAACATCAATATCAAAATCATGAATATCTCTTGCCACATTTGGTGCCTTTGCCACCATATCTTCTATCAACAACTCTTTCTGCTAGTCTAGACTCTTCATACAGTCCATGAGACTCTTAGAAAGTATCTTCTCAATGTATTCCTCATCCTCTTCTTCAAGGAGTGATACTTTCTTTGGATCATAATAGTAAAATTTCTTCTCTCCATACTTAGCTGCTTTGAGTTCTTAATTCCTCAATAGAACATCCAACAAGTTCCTTACTTTTCTTCTCATATTTTTGGCATATATTTGTCTAATAGGCCATTTGATCTTATTCTTCAGATCCCATCCATATATCTAATCTTCCTTCTTGCTCTCTTGCAAAACCATACTTATCACTCCGAGTCTCTCTTTCAACTCATCCATTTCTCTGTCAAACCCCTCATTGCAAAATTTTCTTCTTCCAATGCCATCTTCTTTAGAATCCTTCTCCGTCATCTTGTGGCCTTCATTTGAACCCTTATCTTCACCATCAGTGGCCATATCTTTCTCTTTTTCTATTAGCTTCTCCATGCTCACTTCAATTTGCAAGCGAGCCTCCTCAAGGCATCTCACCAAGCTTATCTCCTCTTGATTGCCCTTTTGGTATCACAAGTTTAGCTCCTCTAAAACCTATCGAGCCTCCTGTACTCCTATGGATGTTACACGTTTCTCACCTTTCAAGAACTTCACTTGTTATCTTAACTTATCTTTTAGGACTTCCTCTATCCCCTTCACTTTCCAAGCTCAACTAGAATGTTTCTCTCTTTCATTGGCTTCTCTGTTACAAGAGTTCTTTGCGATCATCAATACGAATATTGTTGGTTCTATGTTACAAATCTCTTAGATGTAGGAAATTCCATCATATATCCTTCATTAGTGCTACCTATGCACTTGTTAGATTCTTACAAAAATTAAAATAAATTTCAAATAGTAACCGTCAAAACGATGGACCAATGGAGAGGAGG
The DNA here is from genome assembly GCA_034641835.2 of Pinus albicaulis. Taxonomy (NCBI): domain Eukaryota; kingdom Viridiplantae; phylum Streptophyta; class Pinopsida; order Pinales; family Pinaceae; genus Pinus; species Pinus albicaulis. The sequence goes on from CM076570.1 coordinate 259,873,928, forward strand.
CTGTGCGACCCACCTTCCAAGTAAGCCAGACAGATCCCACCCAAAGGTGTAAGAGAAGCAACGTAGAAAGGGGTTAGGAGGTGATTAGCGGGATGACGTAGGTACGACCTCATGAGAAGGTTCGTCATCCCGGTTGCTTCCCCATTGGTTGGGGAGACCCCATCACACATGTAAGCCTAATGGTCAACAAAGGTCGCTCTTAGGAAATCGCCAGGATGGGAGGAGCAAGCCAACGTAAGATGAGCGTGGGGCAAGGCTTGCATTAAGGATGACAACCTATTGGTGGGGAATGACCCCACATGACAAGTCATCCTGACAGATCGACCCCTGATGTATCGAAAAGTGCAGCAAGGAAAGCAATGGGATGTCAAGGTCGAGGTGACATGGGAGGTTATGGTGGCAATTAATAGTCAGATTGATGATGAGCCAATGGGAATAGGGCGGTGCAGTCCCACTATCCTCATAAGACCGGAAGGGAGAACTCTAAAGATAACAAGGAACACACTTGGGAATTGCTGGGAGAGGATAAGCGGGGTGGCGTGTCGAGAGGGACCCACCCGGGAAGCATCAGGGTGTTATGTCTAAAGGCATCGAGGATGCAGAGAGCAAAGGTCGTTGCATTCGGTAGGGCCCCATATATATATATATATATACATATAAAGCACGAAGATTAAGATATTTGGTTGTGAGGTCCTTATGACGAGTTGGGAAGTCTAAGTAGAGTTCGAAGGAGAAAAACAAATAAATAAATATGTTTTACTCCATTCTTCTAACAATATTTGAGGAGTTGGGTATGTTACAAAGCACGAAGATTAAAAGATTTGGTTGTGAGGTCCTTATGACGAGTTGGGAAGTTGAAGTAGATTTCGAAGGAGAAAAACAAATAAATAAATATGTTTTACTCCATTCTTCTAACAATATTTGAGGAGTTGGGTATGTTACAAATCCAACTATATAACTATATTAATAGGTGATTGCTCAATGATATTTGAGGACAATTCCATGAGAAGACTAAGACAAATCATTTAAATACCCAATAATGATGCTTTAATGTGTTAGATGTCAATATAGATGATGGTAATTGATGAAAATTTTGGGTTTTTTTTTAAGGAAGCTCATGTTCAAACTTAATGGAAGACATGTTTAGATGATAAGGTTGCAAAAATGTTGTCTCTTGTATAATGTTAATGTGATATTAGGTTGATAGCTCCACACACAAGAAAATTAAAAACTTTAAGAAATACCAAAAGAAGATGGTTATTTAAGTTTTTTTTACGCCCTATAATGAAAACCCTAAGCACTTCCCTGAATTTTGTGGATGGTACCCAATCTAAACCCATGGATGCTAATTGTGATGTTTGATCTGATAGGGTCATTGAGTGAAGCACATAACAAAGGTAGCTAGCCAAGTAGATTGACACAATACCTCCTACATGAAGCTCAAGACCCTCAACCACTCAAGCTAACTTACTAGGCTATTTTTTTTAAAGCTGTCTTGTAAATGCATTAGCCCAATTTATTGATGAAAAATATAAATTTAAGTGTTCAAATATCAAACAAGTATTGTTTCCAAATGCTTAGCCCATGGGATGTAGAGTAGTCAATGACAATGTGTTTTGTTAAGGCACTCCACGGTGAAAAGGTCACCGATTTGAAATCTGGTGGGCATAAATCTAACCATGAGTATGGGTTTGTGTGGCCTAGGCTGAGTATGATCTTTTAGTGATTTTGATGGCTTAGATGCCCCTAGGTTGTGTTTTTTCAAGCCATAGGTTAGTCTCAACGGTTTGTGAATAAACACACCAAAATAAAAGAAAAGAAAAAATCCAAATACCTTATATATTAACCTCTTAAAAAGGAGTTTATAGCTATCAATTATACAATTCCTATTATTATTGATTTTATGATTCTCTTGGGCAAAACCAATGAGATACAAATATTTAAAAGAGGCAAATGAAATTATCTTAAACTATTAGTGGCTTCACTAGTTGGTTAAGAGAGGTTGGTGATATTTCTCCCAATAAAGTTCAATCACTAATAAAAATATAATATGTTTTATCCCATAAAATAGTGGTCTCATTGAGCCATGATATTGGCCTAAGCACAATATTTGATATATAAATTGACACAATGCCCCACTTCTTAATATATGCTAGATATTCAACACTTTAGTATAATAAAAAACTCTCTATGAGTTTCCCCAAAGATCAAATTAAATATATAAAAACCAATCTTCAAAATCCAAATACATATAATTTTTTTAACTTATACTTAACAACTTCAAACTCCTACAACTTATACCTTATATTGAAATCACTTCCAAACCTATAAATTAAGTTAAATGCACAAATATTCTTCTAAACAACCAAAAAACAATTCAACCCAAGACACTCACCCTAAAATGACTCAATGCAACAATCCAATGGTTGCAATTTCAAGTGAAATCCCTTCATTGTCAAGACCAAGAACAATAATGATACCACCTTTGAACATGCTAATACAATAAAAACGCCAATAAAATAAGAAAATTGAGACTTGTCAGAAAGCTTTCTATAAAAATCACAATAGAACAGTGTTGACAAATCACATGACATAGAACAACATCAACACACATTTTGAACCAACCAATATAATTCATCCTTCATTTTCTTCAAAACTAAATGAAGATGAAAATTCAAACCATGAAAAAGAAAATTGAATTAGAGCCTCCCTCCCTCCCTTAAAGTATAGATGAAGTGAAGGTCCATGAGATAGGACAATCATCATACACTCACCACTACCGGCCACCAAATAAGACAATAAAATCAGAAATCAGGGGTCTGAGAGTCGTGCATGTAAATAATCGCACCACAAAACTCCTATCGTGGGGCGTACAGGTCATAAAAATCACTGTTTTTCATCTTTTAATTAAATATTAAAAATTTCATAGACCATTCTAATAGTTTTGAACCAAACCTCACGAAAAGCAATAACCAGTACTTTATTACAAGTCGTATTTCATCCAGTAATCTTCTATTCTGTATCCGTCGGTTTCTCGCATTTCCTTCGCACATAACTGCCACAGATTGACTGCAAGGAGTTTGAAGCGTTCAATTGTTGAAATATTCTTTAATTTTCTCTGTACACTCGAAAAGTTTGGACGCAAGAAAACATGATTTCTAAGGTACGTCGGAGTTTTTTTTTCGCAGAGTGTAATTAAATTTTTTGGGTTGTTTTTTCTACCAATTTATGGTGATTGGTCTGGTTTAGAGTGACTTCATTTTTATTTATGGATCACTCGAAGCTAGAATGTGGGGGATTGTGTTATCGGTTCAATTAGGGCCGTCTGTGACTGATTGTTATGGACACATCCGTGTCATGGCTCAGTATTTTGCTTATCTAATTGCTTAATATCCAAAGCTTCACATGAATTAATAGTGTCGGGAAATTGTTTTTTAGATCGGTTTGCTATTGAATGTTGGGTTATGGAACTAGGGCCAATTCTGACGGATTACCATCTACTGGTTTAAAAACCTGAAATTATTTTCCAGGGGACTTTTATGTTGAAGTTTTTTTTAAGAATTTATTTTTATTTCATTGTTGGGGTTCGATCGTGAAATAATTCAGAGACGGATTATTCAGAGGTGCGACGAGATGGCCTGGATAGTGTTTATTTGGGGTTTCACTGGAGATGAAGTTGTTTTAGGTTTTTTATTTGGAAAGAGTATCGATCAGATTTTGTTTGTTTGGAGTTTTAGTAAAAAGAAGCTGGATTTGCCTTTTGCTTAATCTGTATTTTTGGGTGTGTGTAAAGATTTGAATAAACAAGGGCGAAGCTATTTATTTTGAGTCAATGAAACTTGGTCGATTTAGTTTACAAATGATTTAATTGAAAATAGTTTAGATCTGTTAACAGTTTGACAAAAGATGAGCTGGATTTTATTATTTGGCGTTTGGATAAAGTTAGCGTTGTATTCATTTTGAGATGTGGATGATAATTGCAGCAACGGAGTTCTGTAGGGTCTGCAATGTCTCCCTCTACTCAGCCCTTCTTGAAAGTTTCGGTTACTGATCCTGTCAAGATGGGCAATGGAGTCCAATCTTATGTGTCGTATCGTGTTATTACTAAGGTCAGTTCATAAACTTGAATTCCTTTTCATTCATAGCAAATAGAAGAGAACATGGAAAAGTTCCTAATATTTTAAATGTCCAATCTATTGTATTTTATGTCTGTTTCTTGATAGGTTTTTTATTTATATTTTTCTTTGTGAATGCTTCCTTACAATCTGCTTGCTCTCACAAGCACGCCTAGCCCTTCAAAGGGGTGAAGTACAGTGTTCCATGTAGAGATGAATCTCACAATCTTGAACAATTTGAGAGGTCCTGTTTGGCTAAGCTTCCATGAAAAGGGGCACTACTTCATTAAAGTCACCCATGGTTTGCACCTAGCCCCAACAACTAGAAGCATTCATTTGGAGAATTGGACCTTGGTGGGTAAGCTAACTTGCCACCATTCTCACCATTGGATCGATCCAATTTGCAATAGCCTTTTTTTTTGGTAAAATACGATACTATTTTTATTATGATACGGAAGAGTACAAGCTTTTCATAGAGTCAGGGACCGAGCCAAGAGGCTCTGGCTTAATATTTCCCCCTTCCTCTAGTATATGGAGAAATCACAACACCATTCATCATCTAGATTTCTGTACATTCTGAAACTAAGTTTAGCATGTATAAACACAAATTTTCTTATTCCATGCCCTAGAATGTTTTCCCTGTCACTACCAATATTGATATTGACTTAATATATACCAAAAGACCATCCAACAAATCTTAAACCTGGAATTATCTCTAGAGTATTATCAAGAAAACAATGGAAGCTTAACAATGGTGCTCATCCCCACCCGGGTAGACATTGATAGTGGCCTTCCTTGTGTTGGAGAATGTAACTACTTTCGGTCTTCTTAATTTGTACTGTTATGTATTTTATGTAAAAAACAAAAGAAAAGAAAAAGAAAACTTATTATTATTTTTCTAGACGAGCATGTTCTTCATGCTTCTAGGTTTTTGAGTCAAAAGAGTCAAAGTCCTTTAGCATTTTTGGATTTTGGAATGATGAATGTCCCTCAACAAAATAAATTTGCATAAATATCTGTTAAACTAGTTACACATTCAATTATGATGAGACTAAGGTGGCAAAGCTTGTCTATTTCAAAGGACAGTTGACAGATTTCAGGGGACAACTGCACATAGTTTCAGATTTCCAGCCAAGATATTAGCAATTGAAGAATATTATTCCAGATTTTGTGGCAAAGAATGATGCATTTGTTGAATCATATATCTCTAATCTTCATAATTATGAAAGAAATTCAATGTGTTGAAGATCACTTCGAATTTCTAGTTGGCAGTATATCATAGAAAGTTGTTAAAATTGGACAACTAGGTCCAAACTTCATGTTGTGATGCTCAGATGAAGACATCAATATTTTTATTGGGCTCCTCTTTCGAAGAGGTGCAAGATCTATCTAAAGATCATCTTGATCCGATGAGCAGAACATTTATTTTGAATTTATTTTTAATACTTTCAAAATATGTGCAGGTCGGCCTTAAGGTTTTACACCCCCAGCGAATGTGTCACACACCTCAGTGATTGATATAAATAGAGTCAACGTTGGAGGACATTTCACTCATCTCATCCTCACACATCATCTCTCCTCTTCTGATTGGTTCGAGCTCCTTGGAGGCAGTTTCATTTCTCACGTGGGAAAGAAGGACGAAGAGGAAGCTGCTACAGCTAGGGTTTCCACGCAAGTTTGACGAGCGTTGACTTTGGTCAACGCATGGTCCAGAGGAGCTGATTTTTGGTGGAGACTTTGATTTTGGAAGGCCGTACATTTTGGCACAAGAACCAAGGTCAAAGGTTGATTGTAGATTGTGTTGTGTTGAATTTTACTTGTTGCTGCTGGTGTTGTTGGTGTTGCTGTCGTTGCTGTTGGTGTTGCTGGTGTTGCTGCTGGTGTTGCTGGTGTTGCTGCTGGTGTTGATGCTGTTGCTGACGTTGGGGCAGTGTTGAATTTTCTGGGGTTGACTTTGAGTTGACCGTGTGGTTGTTTTGAGGGTTGTTGTGACACATGCTGGGTTGGTTGACCAAGGAGACTTTGCTGGTTGAAGCATCCTGTTGACCGTCGTAATGCACCACCACATTTTTCTGTTTCTGGTTTGTCTTCTGTAGATCCATTGGTATGTTCTATCAACATTTTACTTGATTGTTTATGTGATTGTTGTAGTGATAAGTAAAGTTGCATCAAGCATAGAACATCTACATAAATTTACATGGTATTAGAGCTGAGGTGAAGACAAGCCCTATTTGTAGCAATCACCAAAGAAGAAAATGGGTTCCACAAACTATGGCTTCAAGGAGGATGACAAATTGACTGGGAAGGATGACTTCCATGCTTGGAAGATGATATTGGATCTCAAATTGGAAGACCAAGATGTCATGGACTATGTGCAGGGTAAAATCCAAGAACCTCCATCCATTGCTACTGCTGCTGCCAAAACAAAGTACAAGAAGGGGGAGATCAAAGCAAAGCTGATGATCAGGGAATCCATTCATAAAAGTCTGGTGGCCTACATCTCTGAGTTGGGCACATCCAAAGAGATGTATGATAAGCTGATCCAAATGTTCAAGGCCAACAATGCAAATCAAGTGCTATTCTTCAAGAATCAATTGAAGAATCTGAAGAAAGGCAGGGATGAGTCTGTCCAATCATACTTTCTGAAGCTGACCGAGATCAGGAACAATTTGCTGGCTATTGGGGAGACAATAGCTGATCGAGAGATGGTACTCACTGCACTTGGAGGGCTCCCATCCGAATGGCATGTGTTCAACACTACCATTCTTAATAATGATGTGATACTTGAATTTTATGAGGTACTATAGAGATGCGTTCAAGAAGAGACAAGAATGAAGGAGTATGAAAATGAAGGGAATGCTGCCTACACTGCTCATTCTTGAAAGAAATTTGGTGGTTCAAAGATCAAAGGAAGAGCAGGGGCAGAAGGAAAGAAGGGAATGTGTTACACTTGTCATAGGCCAGGACACTATGCTAGAGAATGTCCTTTCAAGAAGGATTCTCCTGATGGTGATGAAAATCAAAGGAACAACAGGTTCAAGGGAAAGAGGAAGGCTCCCTTCGATAGAAATGATCAAGATTTCAAAAGGTCAAGAAATTCCAGGTATGAAGAATCAAATGTTGTTGATATAATAAATGAATTCATTCTTGTATCTTCCCTCTCTGCTGCATCTCCACCCGACACTATGGATGTCTGGTTGATAGATAGTGGTGCTTCAAGGCACATCACTGGCTTCAAGGAAGCACTCTCTGATATGGTTGAGAAGGATACCAATCTGAAAATTATCCTTGGGGATAATGCCACATATCCCATGAAAGGGAAAGGGACTATGACCCTCCACTTGTCTCAAGGTCAAGTCCTCCGCTTGCAGGATGTACTCTATGTACCTAATTTGAAGAAGAACCTTGTGTCTATATTGGCCATGGAAGACAAAGGTTTCAATGTGGCATTCACTGATGGAAAGGTGCGCATGTGGAAGAAAAGCTTCAAGGAAGCTATCACGTTTGGGTCTAGAATTGATACACTCTACCAGGTTGGAGGAAGTCCACTGGGAGCAATGACATGAGATGCTATCCGACAGATCGATAATGGCACTGAATATGAGTCGAACGAGTTCAATAACTTTTGCAGAGGAGCTAGCATCAAGAGGGAGACCACAATGTTTGTGGGCTACAACGAAACTTCGAAAGCCTATAGATTCTATGTGCCCGGTCAAAGGGAAGTGGAGATATGCCACGATGTCACCTTTGATGAAAATGCTTCCCTGAGGAAAGTAGTCAATCTTCTGAGATCTGAGGAAGATCATGAAGCAAGGCCTGGAAATCAAGAGGAACCGAACGATGAGACGATGCCTGACTCGATTGATCCACCTCCTTCACTATGAAAGAGACCATCATGGCTCAGGGACACTCTCGAGGATGCTGAGGGACATATGGCCCCAAGGGGGGCATTCCGTGAAAGTAAGAAGCCGAGTAGATACCAAGGGTATCTAGCAGCCATGAGTACTATTGAACAATCCGAGCTTGGATCTTTTGAGGAAGCCGTAAAGCATCAAGTCAGGAAGGATGCTATGCACAAAGAGTATGAGTCCATAATGAAGAATGATGTCTGGGATGTGGTTCCAAGACCGGAGGGCAAAGCAGTTGTCACCTCGGAATGGCTCTACAAGATCAAGCATGGATCTGATGAAAGTGCTGAAAGTCTCAAGGCAAGATTTGTTGCCCGTGGCTTCTCTCAAAAAGAAGGCATAGACTATAATGACATATTTGCACCTGTGACCACCATTCGATCTATCATAGCCGTTGCTGCTACGCAAGGATGGAGTCTTCATTAGATGGATGTGAAGACCGCATTTCTGCATGGTGCGATAAAGGAAGAGGTGTATGTGGAGCAACCTCTGGGGTTTGAAGTCCAGGATCAGGACACCCATGTCTGCAGGTTGAAGAAAACCCTCTATGGGTTGAAGGAAGCACCCAGAGCTTGGTGCAAGAGGATAGATAGCTACCTGATGAAGCTGGACTTCACTCATAGTAATGCTGATTCGAACCTTTACTTCAAGGTTGATAGGGAGAAGCCTCTCATTCTGGTGCTATATGTGGACGACCTCTTCCTGATAGGTGCTGACCCTCTTATTCATCAGATCAAGAGGGATCTCGCTGCTGAGTTCGAGATGAAGGACCTAGGACTGATGCACTACTTCCTAGGCTTGGAGGTCTGGCAGAGACCTGGCGAGATTTTCCTTTCTCAAGGAAAATACATTGTGAAGCTTCTGGAAAGATTTAGTATGGTGGACCGTAAGTCTGTGTCAACACCGATGGAGCTCAACATTAAAAAGTTGAGTGGCAACGCTGCTGGGCCCATGTTAGCAAATCCTACTGAGTATCGTCAACTCGTAGGGGCCCTGATGTTCTTAGTGAACTCCCATCCGGACGTATGTTATGCAGTGAACACTTTGAGTCAACACATGGTTGATCATAACATTCACTGGGTTGGTGCCAAGAAACTCTTGAGATATCTTTGGGGCACGATAGACCATGGGCTGAGATACACTGCCGAGAGCATGACACTCCTTGGATATACTGATGCCGATTGGGTTGGCAGTGTGGTGGATCGCAAGAGCACATCTGGATGCTGGCTTCGCACGTAGATTTGCTTCGGGTAGGAAATGAAAGTCGGTAGCCTTGAGCACCACTGAGGCCCTATACATTGCAGCATGTATGGCCTGTTGTGAAGTCACTTGGTTGCGAAAGCTCTTCAGTGAGCTGTTCGAGCATGTGCTAGATGCCACCATTATCCTTTGTGATAACCAGAGGGGGATTCGTTTGTCATAGAATCCCGAGTTCCACGATCGATCCAAGCATGTTGATGGCTGGTACCACTTTATCCGGGATATGGTACAGCGAGGCGCCGTAAGGCTCAATCATATAGGAACTGATGTGCAGGTCACGGATATTCTCACAATGCCCTTGGGGAAGGTCATGTTCCTAACCTTCCGTGAGAATCTTGGTATCGTGGAACGATCCTATTCTGAGGGTCCTGTTGGATGATGAGCTCTGGGAGCTCTGGGGGGCTTTGGGGATAGCTTCTCGGAGCTATAAGCAACCACAGGGCTAGGCTTGCCGAACCTTGTTGGTGTGATTGGGCTCCACTGCTATGATGATTGAGTTGGTTCGCCTCTCATGATATGTGCCCCGTATGCATCCTACCCATTTGAGTTCCGGACTCATGGGAAGTACCTCTCATTTGGCCAATGAGGTGGGAAAAGCTAAAGAATAGTAGCAAAGACTGATGGACGCATCAGAGATTGCCGTACTCTCTATCTAGGATGGCACGGTCCAACCACTTGATCTGGGATCAAGTCTTAGTGAGGTTTTGAACCTCCAATTGACTTCGGGTCAGTGAAACTAACTTCGGGTTAGTATATGACTCTCTTGAGTCCTAGTGAGGTTTCGGACCTCCAACTAACTTCGGGTTAGTGAAACTAACTTTGGGTTAGTATATGACTCCCTTGAGTCCTAGTGAGGTTTCGGACCTCCTACTGACTTCGGGTCAGATAAACCAACTTCGGTTTGGTATGAGACTCTTTGTGAGTCCTATAGAGGTTTCGGACCTCTGGGTTGAATCTATCAGTCGGGAATGATGTCTTTGTGACTGACCCACTTCTGTTCTGATGAAATAAAGAGGCCAACAAAGCAAGTTACGGCAGGATGACGCACGATGTTTGATTTCACTGGTGCATGGAGTTCTCCCTAGTTGAGAGGGAGTGTTAAAATTGGACAACTAGGTCCAAATTCCATGTTGTGATGCTCAAATGAAGACACCAATATTTTTATTGGGTTCCTCTTTCGAAGAGGTGCAAGATCGATCTAAAGATCATCTTGATCCGATGAGCAGAACATTTATTTTGAATTTATTTTTAATACTTTCAAAATATATGCAGGTCGGCCTTAAGGTTTTACACCCCCAGCAAATGTGTCACACACCCTCAGTGATTGATATAAATAGAGTCAACGTTGGAGGACATTTCACTCATCTCATCCTCACACATCATCTCTCCTCTTCTGATTGGTTCGAGCTCCTTGGAGGCAGTTTCATTTCTCACGTGGGAAAGAAGGACGAAGAGGAAGCTGCTACAGCTAGGGTTTCCACGCAAGTTTGACCGAGTGTTGACTTTGGTGTGCATGGTCAAAGGAGGCGATTTTGGTGGATATGTTGATTTTGGAAAGTAGTACATTTTGGCTGGCACACAAACTAGGAATTCAAGGTTGATCGTAGACTATCTTTAACGTTGAATTTTACTTATTCTATAACATTGTTGCCTCTGAATTCTTCTTGAGTATTCTTTGGCAGTGTTCTTGGTGTTATTCTTTTATTCTTTCTTGGTGTTGCTAGTATTCTTCTTGGTGTTGATGCGTTGAAATGGAGTGTTAATTCTGAGGTTGACTTTGAGTTGACGGTGGTTGTTTTGAGGGTTGTTGTGTGACACATGTCTTGGGTTGAAGCTGACCTCAAGGAGACGCCTATTTGGTTGAAGCATCCTGTTGACCGTCGTAATGCACCACCACATTTTTCTGTTTCTGGTTTGTCTTCTGTAGATCCACTGGTATGTTCTATCAACATTTTACTTGATTGTTTATGTGATTGTTGTAGTGATAAGTAAAGTTGCATCAAGCATAGAACATCTACATAAATTTACAAAAGTCAACCCAGATTTTCAAGCATCAATGCAGTAAAATACAGGTGAAGGAATTGACCAGATTTGGAGGAAAATTGACAGATTTTAGGGGGGCAGTTTAAACAAATTCAGTTTTTAAAACAGTCAAAGGCACTTGGCAGCAGGGTTCATTTTTATAATTCGATGAAAATATGTTGGGTTTTTTCTATCAAATCTAGATTTCAAGCAAATAATCAGCAGTGAAAAAAAAGCATGATCCAGATTTCTAGGCAGAGAATTTCCTATTAATTCCAGATTTATTTATTTTTAGAGATTTTAATTAATTTTGATTCGTAGGATTTAGATTTCCGTTCCTAGGAATTAGAGACAGTTTGTTGATTGTAATTTTCTATATATTGTTTCATTTTCAATGTAAAAGGGTTGGCTTTTGATGCCAAAACCCTGCCATTTTTGTAAAGACTTCTATTGCAAAATTTTAATTAAAGGTTTCTGGCTCTAGTTTTATGACATAATTTATTTCTTCTGTATGTCTTTCTCTGTGATTTCATAATCCGTTTCTGCATATGTTTAAGGTAATATAGAAGCACTGGGAAAGGCTAGGTTGAGTATCAACCTCCCTGACAACCCACTGCAAAGTTATCATCATTATGGAGACTAGCTAATTAAACAGTCTGTTTAAATTAGTACCTCTACATCATTAAATTATTGCATTTTGTCGTCTCTTAAACATATTTATGTGGGTTACAAAGATTATCCTGTACACATCTATTCTTGTTAGATGATTGAGTATTCTGGATGCATACTTAATTATCTAATTTCTCTTTTATTCCTCTACCAAACTCTTTAAAGCTATGTTATTCTGTTGGAGCTGGACGTATAAAAATCAATAGCTTAGACTAGAACCCATTGAAAAATGGTATAAAAATCAATCAAATAAAAATATGTAAAATATTCAAATTCATTAAAATAATATATATTCATATACATCAATGTAATTCCAAACCATTATGCGCCACATATTTGAAGTTTGCTCGTTTATATTGCATGTAAGGGTTCAGTTAATAAAAATACACTGAGGTATAAGTTTTGAGATACATAAAAGTAAAGTTATAATTTATTATACATAACCATTGAGGCTCTAAATGGTTGAGTCCAAAATTCATCAAACTATAATCAAATGACCACATAGCTCATTTGAAGTTTGGCTCATTAGATTGAGTTGATTGAGTCAAGGAACTTGAAGTTAATTTTCTGTCAATGAATGCCTTCAACAATTGTGGCCATTTGTTGTTTCAAATTATTTGGCACTATTGGGTAGCATATAGGTTTTCCATTAGTTAGCAAAAATTGAACAACCTATTCCCCTTCTAGGTTTCAATCCTAGAATCCAACAATTTTTAGCTTAAGGGGGGTGCAAGAGGAAAGATACCCAATCCTATTTTGCATATATGTTGAAATGTTGAATAAACTATGAAGTGTGTTGAAAGATAAAATGGTCCCCAATTTCTATGTTCTTTGTGTGAGGTTTGATACAATCACCAAACATCTTGAAATGGGGATCCCACTTTAACTTTTAGCATTCAAGTTCAAGTTATTTAATGTAAAATTAAAAATATAAGTGAAGTTAAGAATTTACATTAAAAGTTTAATAATGTTTCAAAAAGGAGGCATATTGGCTAACATGAGTAGGTTGAATGTAGTTGATTAAAGATGAATAAGGTTAGGTTTCTTTGATGATTGGAGGATGAAGATTTTTGGTTTATTTTATTTATTTATTCATTCCTTGGACAAACTAGTTGGACTAATGCTGATCTAATTTTGCCCATAACTGAAACACAACAAGTTTGGACTGTTTTAGGGGAAAAAATGTTTAGCATTGTTTGGTTTGGTTCACATTGGAAAAAATTACAACAATATTAAGAACAACAAAATCCTCAAGATCTACAAGCAAGTTGTAAAACTTAAGAAGAATATGTTCGTGAAAATCAAACAAGAGTTACTATATATGGTACAGATGAACCTAAAACCATTTTGGAAGGAGTTGTAGGTGAATAAATGAGTACAGGAAAATGACTATCACGAGAGAATAATGACTGATTCATCTTGTCGAGAGAAAAATATCTGCGAAAATCAACGATGAGGAAATGGTCTTCATGGAAATAGAATTAAGGAAAAGGCATTAGGAGGCTAGCCCCAAGAAAGGAAAAAACGTTGATGGGCTCCAAGCAAAGCACTTGAAATGGTAGTTGACACATTGCAACGTTACTCAACCAATTGATTTGCAAACGGTGGAAGAGAGAAAAAAAGGGCAACATATTCTTAGTAGTAGTCACGGATCAAAGGTTGAGAGTCATCTCAAAAGTAATTATGTCCTTTCTAACTTATGTAGCATGCTTTCTCTTCCAAGCACTCATAACATCAATGTTGCTATGCAAGTGTGAGATATGGGGGCCAAACATAACCAAAAACATAGGGAATCAGATTGAGAGAGCATAGAAACACTTGATAATAGCCTTATTTAGAATAAAGGTAAGCATGCCATTTGAGATACTTTTGGAAAAAACTAGCGCAACTATATATATTAAATGACTGGTAAACACTGATAGGCATCAAAACACTTACCTCATGTAACATCTCACATTGTCAACATTAAAAAAAACATAAAAATTAATTAAATTATAACGTTGTTTTAAATTATTAAATTATTATAAAAATAAATAATATATGAGTTAAACATATATACATTTTAAAAAACATGTAACGAGATTCTTAACCATGTAGATTCTGAACTTGTAAATAATCATTGATGGAGTGGTTGCGTCCACTCGCACTGGGCTCTGCTCCTCATCATCCTATTGGTCGACCTAATTGCTAACTAGCCGAGACTCAAAGTGTGATACTGGTTGAGGCTCCTTCTTGGGAGCTCTAACTTGCTCTCTCTCTAAGAACTCCCCCAGAGCTTTGCTGTCCTCAACCCTCACATCTCTACTCTGCGCACTTTTTGCCTTGCTACTCAACGGTGCGCCTGTCTCAACCTGAAACTTGTAGAGATTCTTCATCCTCACACCTATTTGCTTCTTACATCCAAAAGCTAAGTGCTGGAGGTAATCCTTACCTTTGCTGAAGATGAAATCATAACTCTTGTCCTCAAGGGTAGCTACTGAAACAAGATTCTGCTTCAGGCCTGAAACATAGAGGACATCTCTGAGATGGAGAGAGCTACCTGATTCCCTTTCAAAACTGAGAGTACCAACTCCCCTAGTTGCGTACATGCCATCATCCCTTAGCTCAATTTGAAACATCATGTCCTCCTTCAGGTGACTGAAATACTCCTTATATTCGGTCATGTGGAAGGATGCTCCTGAATCAATATACCATACACTGCTGTTTGCTGAGCTTGCCATGCAAGCTATCAATGCGAAATTTGTCTCGAATTGAGCAGAAAATGCATATACCTCAGCTAATGCAACCACATTATCCTTACTAGACTCCTTCTTCCGAGTAGGATAGTTAATGGCATAGTGTTCGAACTCATGGCAATGGAAGCGCTTGAACTTACTTAGATCCTTCTTCTTCTACCTCTCCTTGGCCCTTCTTGCCATTGGCCTTGCTACCGTTGCCTACTAGGGCAAAATTCTCCTCGTCCTTTGTCGGAGCTTCTCTACGAGGTCTCATCCCTCTTTGGATTTCTTCTTGAACACAGTCACTCCATAATCTTTCCCAATTGGGAATATTCTCTCTACCACTTACTGCATCCTAGAAACTATACCAAGATTTATGAAGTCCCAAAAGCACAAGACTCACAAGGTCACTGTTTGCTACAGTCATGCCCACTCCACCTAGCTCATCTTGTACCTAAGTGAACTTTGAAAGATATGTGATGATGGGCTCTCCTTTGCTCGTTCGAATACTTCTTAGCTTCTCCTTGAGAGTAAGCTTCCTGGACCTGATACAGATCTAAGATGGCTTTAAACATCTCATATGCTGTCTTCTTCTCATGGAGATGATGGATAATATGATCTCTGATCCCTTCAAGAATGATCCTCCTCGCCTTGGTATCGTTCTTGTTATGTTGGATCAACTGTTGGGCATCTTGAGGTGGAGTTATTGCCTGCTTCACAAACTCAAGCACCCCATTATCTTCCAACACCACTGATATCTGCTTCTCCCATGAGCAGAAATTATAGGCTACCTCTAAAATGTGATCTGACCTTAGTCCTTGGAATGCCATACTGCTATCCAAATAACTGCTCTTCTCCTCAAACTCTAGCACAAGCCTTCTGTGTGATCTGCACTGTACACTAACTGGTCAATGTGGTGCTGGTCTTTATATTGATCCTTGCTCTGATACCATGTTAAATTTCCATGAAACTCTGTAACTACTTAGTGAATTACTGATAACTGAAATCTAGTTAACTTTCACCAAGATACAGAGCTCCTTAACAACTTATAAGTAGCAGAATAAAAACATAGAGATAAAAACACATGCACAAATCAACACACTTATTTTTCTCAAGAAACCCAACAGGGAAAACCTGCTTGCTTGATGTGGCTATTTTATTGATTTTTCTTGAGCACTTTGATCTATAACAAAGCAATCTATCTCTTTGAGAAGGCGTTTTGCTTCTCTCACAAATATCAGCTGATACAATTGATCTTGGCTAGCCTTGATCTTGCTTGATCTCGGTCCTCTAGCACACAATTGTTCCTCTGCAGCCTACTTGACTTGCTCTGCAAAACTTGCTCTCTTTTGCTTGATCTCTATGCATTAGAGGCTACTTAATCTTTGCGCACTAGGTCCCTATTTCCTAGCGCACATTAACCCCTATTGTCTAGCGGAGATCAATTCCTATTTTATAGGGAAAATCCCTATTTCCTTGTGCACGAACAACCTCCTATTTCTTAGGATCCAACTCCTCTTCTCTACACAAAACTAGTGTTGAGCCTCAAAATTGTGCTTTCCTTCACCTCATTTTACCTCATTTTCCCCTAGCTCCTAAATCCTAGCGCACTTGTTCCTCCTGTTTCTTAGGAAACAATTCTCGGGCTCTCCACAATTAACTCTCTCTTGCAAACTCGTGAGCTTTGTCTTGTCATACAAACCTTTGTGCATAAAACTATTGAATAATCCTTGTGCCTTCGTCCTTCCTTTACAGGCCCAATTCGAACATGCAAGGAGGCCCAGTTCAAATTTAGAACTAGAGTTCTGATTGACAAGTTCACTGAGTTTGGTACCCTTTCTCTCTCCAATCAACACTGGAGTTCTTAACTCATCCTTCAATCAAGACTAAAGACTAACTTGCTCTAACTGAACTTCTAACTGCCACCTGGTTCTATAGTCAAACTGATGAAGACTCCACTTAACTGAAGCTCCAACTTTACGCATGTAAACTTGATGATTATTCCAGTAAACTGGAAATAACTCATTCCAACTGAAGTCTAACTCATGAGGACAATTTGAGATCTTCATTGGCTAAGGCATAAGCCATAAGACCTTGCTCACTACATTTTCAACATAATTCACCAATATGTGTATGTGTGTATTAAGTTGTAGACTAATATCCCTATTTACACTTGTCTATTTTGGAATAGGGCTTCTAGAATTTTAATTTAATTTTCAATAATTATTAATAGGTGGATGGTAAGGATTACCCTCTATGGAATATTCATAGAATATTTTTGGTAGTTATGACGTTTTTGCTTTTCAATTAAACTAGCACAACCATATAAATTAAATGACCAATAAATATTGATAGGCATCAAAACACTTACCTCGTGTTACATCTCACATTGCCAATATCTAAAAAATTCATAAAAATTAACTAAACTATAACTTTTATCTTTTTTATTTATTTTTATAAATTTCCCTAAAAAAATCATAATTTTAGAGGGTTGCAGTAGCCCGCAGAGGGGTATCCGAGAGGTTTTGTTATGTTGTATAGCAGACAAGGCCAAGGAGGAGGCTTGATCGAAGTCTATACAAGAGTTTTGTTAAAGCAACAAGGTTGTTAGAGGTAGTCGTGGCTGTTGGAGCTAGGCCGAGACCTACACTAGCAACAAATGGCTACCCAAAAGTCTGCTAAAGGCAGACCGAGAGTACAACAAGGGCTGGTTAAGGCCATGGAAGGCTACAACCAAGAAGGCAAATATTGTGGATGCTCTGGAAGTTGACCGTGGGCACTAGAAGGCTTGATTAGGGATGTGGAAGACAAGCTGAGTTGTTAGGGTTGGCTAAAGCATCTAAGGGAGGTCTGGACCAGTGAAGCATGACCCTTATAAGACCCTTCAAGACTCGTGGGTCTTGACGCGTCATATGCCGAAACGAGTCACTCTTATAGAACTCACGCATAAGACCCTTATCCACATTGAATCGTATAAGACTCACGTTGACTCGTATAAGACTCGTACATACTCATAATTCCCGTCGCTGGTAGCAAATTTCAATATTTATTTTATTTTATTTTTTGTTTTTGTTTTTTTCTTTTGCCGAGTCTTATACGGGTCGTTCCCGATTCTTATACGAGTCGCCAAGTCAATAGCTAGACGAGTCTTATAAAAATATATATATATTACATAAAAATTCGCTCCCGAACCTGGAGCTTCTGAAAATGTCACTCCCGCCCCCGATCCCCATTTTCGCTCCCGCTCCCAAGTAACCTTGCAAAAATGTGTTGATATTTGGGTAGCTGCAGGTGGTATTCCCTAGCTACCCAAGTCGACCAGGAAAGGAAATTAAATTAAATTTTAAAGTGCTCAAATCGGCTCCACCATGTGAATGGGTGTGACCCTTGGTCAAAACCCACCTCTTTTGATCACTATAAATAGAAATTCAACCTCCAACTTTTGGACAATTTAGATCGCCCAACATTATCTATTATTTTGTTCACACGTGCGAGGTTGACTAAGTATAGAAGTTGCTTATTGATCAACATTGACCGAGTCTGTTTAGCCATTGTTTGACTGAGTTTTTCTGGCTGCTGTTTGACCGTGGAAAGATGATTGTTTTGACAAATTTTTTAGGGCAGTTTGATTGCAGAGTAGAGGTCGAGTTGACTACAGTTTGACTGCAGAATAGAGGCCGAGTTGACCACAGTTTGTCTGCAGAACAGGGCTGCAGTCAACCACAGTCAACTGTAGTTGATTGCAGTTGACTGCAGGAATGACCTTTGACCTGTGTTGACTTCTCTGCTTTGACCAGAGTTTGATTAAGTTTTTTGGAAGTTTGATCGAGCTTTTTTTGGGCAGTTCGATGGAGTTTTCTGGGCAGTGTGACTGAACTAATTTGTTCCTGTAGAAGGCTGAACTTCGACCTGTTTGACCAGGTTTGACTAGTGCTGTGATTTTGGTGTAGGTTGACCAAGTTTGACTTGAAAATATCAGATTGTACTTTTGCTGAACTGAATAATTTCTCCTAGGAAATATTGTTGGGTTTTCGCCCGAGTTTGGGTTTCCCAGGGAAAATTTTTGGTGTTTACTGTGCATGGCTATTCTATTGTAATCTTTACTGTTTCTATTGCATTTACAATTGAATTTTCTGCGTGGCTTTGCGTAATGATAGTCTAGAATGTGCTAAAGTAATATAATATGTCATTGGAAGTAATTGTCAGTTGCAGAAAATTGTGCTTGTCTAATTAGCACTAGAAAATCAACATGGTTTCAGAGCCAAGGTGAAGAAAGGCCATTGAGATCACCCCTTGAAGACACTTATTTTGCAATCTGATCTTTGACCAGTTGGCTCCCTCTATCAAGCTTGAAGATAGGTTCGAAGGTGCAACAAATTTTAGGGCTTGGAGGACCATAATAGATCTCATTCTTGAAGAGAATGATGTCACAGAATATGTGGAAGGCAAGATTACTGAAACTACGAGGGAGAAGCCAAGTTTAAGAAAAATTGGGTCTGTTCTCCAAAGCGAGAGGGAGCTACGGAGAAAGCCTCCCTCACCTACTTTTTGTTTAAAGCAATAAATTCCAGTGATGAGATTCACAGGTGGTCAATGATCTTCAAAGGTTTGAGATGATGTGATGGCATCCTGTAATGGATTAGTGTCAAATTCTTTTTGAGGGACAATGATTGGTTCCATGACCATAGCGGGATAATTTGCACATGAAAAGTTTGTTGGACTTGCAAAGGGTGTCAATGAAATTTGAAAATCTTAGTGTTTGTAAACCCTAGAAGGCTAGATGGATATTACTTGTATTGAAGTCTCGGTCCTAAGGGTTTGTGAAACCCTAGAACAAGACCTAGAATGCCGAATATTAGTGGAGTTTGTAATTGATTCATCTTCCTGTTAGCATGAAGATGTCTTAGCTTGATGTTGAGCCTTTGGTGTGGCTGGATAACTCGAGGATGAAGAAACCCTAGCTCATGCAATTCATGCAAGGAGGGAAAGGAAAGCAACATGCATCAGTAGTTGATGATGAGGACAAGGATGAACATTTCTAGCTTGATGAGATTGCAGATGGATTTCAGTTATTTCTGCAAGAAGGCAAGGATCAACAGGGAGTTGACAATTCCCTACAATCCTTAGTTCAAAAGATCAGTACTTCATATCCTTCTTCTTTGATTGTTATTACTTTATTTTTAGTCAACCTCTTGTCTTTGTATCTTTTTCTTGGTTATAATCGTTTCTTCAATGGCTTCCTAATGAGGGTTGCAGGTACATTGTGAGCGCTGCTAAGGCAATGATTTTGGCAAGTATATGGAAGCATTGGGAAGAATGAAGCAAAGTTTGTGGCAAGAGAATTCTCCCAGGATCGAACATAAACTCAACAAGATGCAATTGTACAAACATCTAGAATCGTGCCAATGAGATCTATTATGGTCCTCCAAGCCCTAAAATTTGTTGCACTTGCAATTTCTCCCTTATATATATTATGGTCCTCCAAGCCATACATCTCATTATACAATTTCTAGCTTCAAAGTACATTGCAGGATGCAAAGGGACATGCAGCTCCCCATGGCACTTTTAGGGAAAGCAAACATCCTAAGAATTACTCAGGATATGCAGCATTGATGAGTCACATCATTGATTCTGAGCCATCCAACTCTGAGAAAGCAGCAGGCCAACAAGTTTGGAAGGATGCCATGATGGAGGAATATTAGTCCATCATGAAGAATGATGTTTGGGAAACTGTGCCGAGACTTGAGGGGAAGTCAATGGTGACTTCCAAGTCGATCTACAAGATCAAGCATGTGGTAGATGGCAACATTGAGAAGTACAATGCAAGAGGGTTCTCCCAGAAAGAGGGAGAGGACTATGAAGAGACATTTGCTGCAGTTACTAGATTCACTTCTATTAGAACTATTATTTCTATTGCTTTTATTATCAGTTGGAAATTGCATCAGATGGATGTGAAGACCACTGTCCTCAGTAGAGTGATTGAGGAAGAAGTGTACATAGAACAATCTTAGGGCTTTGAGGTACATGAGAGAGAGTCTCATGTTTGCAGATTGAAGAAGGCTTTGTATGGACACAAGCAAGCACCTTGGGCTTGGTATTCTTGGATTGATGGATACCTGATGAGTCTTGTTTTCACCAAGAATGATGCCGATCCTAATCTTTACTATAGGTTGTTAAAGGTGAGCCTATGATCTTGTTGTTATATGTCGATGACTTGTTTTTAACAAGAGCAAAAAATGTCATTGATTAGTGTAAGAGGGAGTTGACCACTGAGTTCGAGATGAAGGATCTAGGTTTGATGCATTACTTCTTGGGATTAGAAGTGTGGCAAAAGTTGGGTGAGATCTTCCTTGGTCAAGGGAAGTATATTATTATGATCCTTCAGAGATTTGGATGATGGACTACAAGTCGATGGCCACTCCCATGGTGACCAATTTGAAGAATTTGAAGAGATTTGGATGATGGCCACTCTCCTACATCTATTTAAACTTAACGACTGATCTGATCTCTCACCTAGTCCTGATGATGAACCACACTAGTTGGTTCGAAACGCGTCGACTTTGTTCTTGATAATGTGATTATTACCGAAAGATTTCTTCATAATATTAATGGATCATAGAAGCCAAAAATCTAGCAATTTGAAGAAGTTGATAGGCTTTGTCTCAGATTTGGTGGATCCCACTATGTATCGATAGTTGATCTGATCCTTGATGTATTTGGTTAATACCAGTGATGATATTTTCTTTGCATTGAACACTCTAAGCCAGTTCATGGTGGAACCGACGCATGTACATTTTATTGTGATAAAGCATTTGTTGAGATATCTGCATGGTACAGTGACCAGTCAGTTATGGTTTGAGATATGTCTCAAATGGTGAAGTACAACTGCAGGGATGCACAAATTCTGATTGGGCAAGAAGTGCTGAAGACAATAAGAGCATGTCCGAATGTTGCTTCAGTTTGGGTTCTGCTATGATATCCTGGATGAGCAGGAAGTAGACATGTCGCACTCAACACTCTAGAGGCTGAGTTTATTGCAACTAGTTTGGTGAGTTGTGAAGCAGTATGGCTTCGAAAGCTGCTCGCAGGATTGTTTGATCAGGTGTTGGAGACGACCATGATATATTGTGACAATCAAAGTTGTGTGAAGCTTTCAGAAAATCCAGTTTTCCATGACAGGTCGAAGCACATTGAGATTAAGTACCACTGCATCCGAGACGTGGTACAAAAGGGAGCAGTGAGGCTCCAATACATTTTTATAGATGAGCAGGTTGTTGACATTCTCACAAAGCATTTGTCCCGGGTGAAGTTTGTATACTTCAGGGACAAACTTGGAGTGGCTGAGAATGCCTCCCTTGTTGAGAGGGAGCATCGATGTTGTTGCATCAAGGCAGACATTTTCCCTAGGTCAAGGGTATTGATTAGGTGCCATGTAATGTGGCTAAGGAGAATGGCTCGGATAACATTAGGGCCTGGAATGCTCCATATGTCAAAAGGTTCTGACCATATTTCCAAGGGTTACTTGGCTAGTGGGTAGAGTGAGTGCCCCAAAACATCGAGAACATATTTTTACCATTCAAGTGCTATGTGACGACATGGGTGGAATGGTAAATTGGCCTAGGGTTTCACCATTGGTTAGGGAGAATTGACCTTGTTCCAAGTGACGACTTGGTTAGTGACCCAGGACTAGTTTTGTTTTACCTTGGTTAGGGGATACTTGATCATATCACCAAAGGGTATTTGGCTAGTGGGTGATTAGATCCTTTGCATGATACTTCCCACATGGTTCTAGAATAGAACATAAAGTGGATGATACATTAACATGGCAAGCTCATTCAATCTTTTCTTGGGATGGAGAAAATTTTCAGCAAAGTGGACATCTGAGGAATTCAAGGTGAATATCTCCCTAGCTAAGAGGAAGTGTTGATTTTTGTGTAGCTGCAGGAGGTATTCCCCAGCTACACAAGTCGACCAAGAAAGGAAATTAAAATCTCATTTTAAAGTTCTCAAGTCGGCCCCAATTGGTCAAGTTGGCCCCACCATGTGAATGGGTGCGACCCTTGGTTAAAACCCACCGCTTTTGACCACTATAAATACAAATTCAACCTCCATCATTTGGACAATTCAGATCACTCAACATCATTTATTCTTTTGTTCACATGTGTAAGTTAAGGAGGATTTTTGAGGTTGACCAAGTATAGAAGTTGCTATTGACCAACATTGACTGAGTCTATTCTTCCATTGCCCGATTGGGTTTTTTTGGTTGCTATTTGACTGGAATTTTGCACAATTTTGACTGTGGAAGGAAGGCTCGTTTTGATCGAATTTTTTGGGCAGTTTGACCACAGAACAAATGTTGAGTTGATTGCAGTTTGACCAGAGAACAAAAATCGAGTTGCCTGACAATTTGATTGTAGAAAAGAGGCCAAGTTGACCGCATAACAGGGCCACAACCAATTGCAATTGACTGCAGTTGACCGCAGAGGCTGTACTTCGGCCGCATGAAGGACCTTTGAGATGCGTTGACTTTTTTGCTTTGACTAGAGTTTGAATGAGTTTTCTTGGCTATTTGACCGAGTTTTTTTGGGCAGTTTGACTGAATTTTCTGGGTAGTTTGACCAAATTGATTTGGTACTGCAGAAGGCCGAATTTTGGCCTGTTTGACCAATGTTGTTATTTTGGTCTGGGTTGACCAAGTTTGACTTCAAAATATCAAATTGTGCTTTTTTTGAACTGAATAATTTCTCCTAGAAAAAGATTGCTGGGTTTTTCCTGAGTTTGGGTTTCTTAGGGCAAACTTTAAGTGTCTACTGTGCATGGCTATTCTACTGTGATATTTACTGTTTCTATTGCATTTACAGTTGAATTTTTTGTAATTGCTTAATGATAGTTTGGAATGTCCTAAAGTAATATCATATATCATTGGAAGTAATTATTAGTTGCAAAAAATTGTGCTTGTCTAATAAGCACTAGAAAATCAACAAAATGTACCCTTTACTCAAACCAAAATCATTGATTAGGCATGTAAAGATTTTCCTATCACATTATAACTTATAAGGCCTAGATTAGGTAGTTTCATCAAAATTGGGTGGGCTTGACTTATGTCTCTAGAAGATCAAGGTAGAGGTGAAGGCTAGACAACAAGCAAAGGGTAATACTAACAATGAGGATTCCAATATAAGTGATGTTGGAACATTGCTTGCCATTTATGTTTGTTATTGCTCATTTATTCATAATGCTTTCTTTCAAGGTTTCAATAATTTTTTGGAATCATGGTTTGGAATCCTTAATGTTAGGCCAGGAGAGTAACTCCACAAACTAATTGTGTTTTTTCATTAAGAGAAAGCATAGATATATACAAGAGGGGGACTATTGGGTTTCATCTCCCAATGTCTCTTCATCTTCCAATTTCTTTTATTTTGCTATTTACAATATGTACATGGATTTTCCTAATCCTAAAGATTAGGTGTCAACATTCCCCCCCTTAATCTAAAGGGATGTTGGTGAGTCCAAGTATGATTTTGAATCTTTCAAACTTTTCCTTGCCAAGCGCTTTGGTGAAGATGTCTGCAATCTGCCCATTTGTGGAACAATGCCATAGGTGGATTGTCTTGTCCTCAACATGATGTCGATTTAGATGATATTTTATATTAATGCGCTTGGTTCGCTTATGGAACTTTGGGTTCTTAGCCAACTTTATTGCAGAAATGATATCAATCAAAAGAGGAGTTGAATGCACTTGTTTCTCCTGAAAATCTTCCAGAATTTTCATGAGCCACACAATTTCCTTCATTGCTTCAACTGCTGCCACATATTCTGCCTTAGTTGTGGAATCTGCTGGAACTGATTGTTTGTGTGACCTCGAAGAGACAACTCCTGATCTAAGACTCATAACATAACATGAAGTATATACTCCAGTTTCTTTATATCCATTGAAATCTGAATCAGAGTATCCAATCAAGTTGAAGTCATCCACCTGTGTATAACTGAGTCCAAAGCCTTGAGTTCCCTTCAAGTACTTTAGAACTCTTTTTGCAGCAAACCAATGACCCTCACAAGGCTTTTGCATAAACCTGGAGAGGATTCCAACAACAAATGAAATGTCTGGTCTGGTAGTAATCAGGTAGTTGAGAATTCCTACGAGTAGTGTATACTTTGTTGCATCCTCAAATTCTTTTCCTTTAGTGGATGTGAGCTTTAAATTCTGTTCCATTAGAGTAGTCGAAGTATTGCACTCGACCATGCCAAACTTGTTCAACAAATATCCAATGTACTTCTTCTGAGAGAGGAAAATAAACTTTAGATTATGGGTTACCTCAATACCAAGGATAGTAGTGAACGTATCCCAAATTTGTCATCTCAAAACCTTTCCTCTGTTGTTTCTTTATGGATGCAATGTAATTCTCATTTTTCCCCGTTATCAGAAGATCATCTACATACACCACAAGATATACAACTATTTTGCCAACTTTCTTGACAAACAAATTTGCATCATCAAGATCGTAATGTTTGAAATTGAGTTTCAAAAGATGCTCAGTCAATTTCTCGTACCAGGCTCGTGGTGCTTGCTTGAGGCCATACAAGGATTTTCCGAGCTTGCATACTTTGTGTTCCTGACCCTTCACAACAAATCCTTTTGGCTAGGACATAAAAACATTCTCTTTCAGATCTCCATTCAAGAAAGCAGTTTTTACATCCATTTGATGGACTTTCCAACCATTATGAGCTGCCAAGACAAAGATTGTAGGGATGGTAGCCATTTTGCTATGGGGGCAAAGGTTTTCTCATAATTGACCCCTCCTTCTGTGCAAAACCTTTTGCCACAAGCCTAGCTTTATGCTTGTCAAGTGAGCCATCTGCTTTTTACTTGTTCTTGAAGACCCACCTGTAGCCAATTGGTTTGGTTCCCAATGGAGGATCAATTAGCTTCCAGGTGCCATTCTTTATCAAAGCATTGTATTCTTTCTGCATTGCTTCTTTCCATTCCTCATGAGAAGTAGCTTCTTTGAAGGAAGTTGGTTCAAAATTTGTAGACAAATTTAGTTCACAATCATAAGAAGCTTCCATATCAACAAGTGAATCAAGATCGTCTACATCACCTCCATTATGTCTGGTTGAGCTTCTTGTTCCTGTCTTTCCAACCTCATCAGGACGAACACTTTCAAGTGTCTTTGTGAGCCATTTTGTTGGATCTTTATAAGATGGCCCAGGTTTCTCAGTTTACTGAGATGGGGCTGAATTAAGATTTAGCCTCCCAATTCTCTCAATCACATCACTCAAAGTGTCTTCTTGATTAGTGGCTAGAGCTTTATGTAGGGGAGAGAGTGCTTCAGAAGGAGATTCCACAGATTGATCCAGTATAGGGATCCCCCCTTCAAGATGTGGAATCTCATTATCAAACTCTTGAAAAGACTTTGCATGTCTTAGTCTATCCAAGCGATCAAGCTGCCGCTCAACAACATTGTCAGTCTTGGAAGGTTCAAGAAAGATCATGTCTCTAGATATTATAAACTTCTTATCCACTTCATCATAGAGACGATATGCTTTGGAGGTATCTGAGTACCCCAAGAAGATACATTTTCGACTCCTTGCACCGAGTTTGTTTCTTTGTTCCTTAGGTATCAAGGCATAACAAGTGGAACCAAAAACCCTGAGATGCCTCACAAAAGGAATGTGGCCATACCACATTTCATAGGGAGTCTTGTTTTTGATAGCATGAGATGGACACCTATTCTTTATATACACAACACATAGAACTGCATCAGCCCAAAACATCATCTTAACGTTTTTGAAAAACATGATCGAACGTACCATATTTAAGATTGTCCCGTTCATTCTTTCAGCTACTCCGTTCTGTTGGGGATTATAAGGCACAATTGTTTGATTTTTGATCCCATGCTGGCAAAGATAGTTTTCAAATTCATTTGAAGTATATTCTTTTCCATTATCAATACGAATAGAGCCAATATGAGATTGTGAATCATTTTCAATCCATGCATGAGAGTTCTTGAATGTTTTAGAAGCTTTAGATTTTTTCTTTAGTAAATAAACCCAACACATTCTGGTGTAATCATCAATAAATGTCATCATATATTTATTACCATTTGCAAAAGGAACAAACATTGGGCCACATAAATCACAATGAATGAGTTCAATTTTTCTATGTGCTCTGGAATGAGAATCATGAAAAGACTGTTTGCTGCGCTTTCCTAATATACAAGCATCACATTGCTTAAGTTTCCTAGGAATAGTTGGCAAACCAGTAACACCATTTTTCTTCAACAAACAAAGGTTGTCATAGTTCAAGTGTCCAAATATAGCATGCCATAAAAGACTTGATGGAAGTGTACCTTCATCATAGTGAGAACTTTATGAAAAGCTCTGTGCATGAGCAGAGGTTCCTTGCAGCTTCATAAGTCTTTCTTCTTCTATCCCAGTCATGACAAGTGAGTAATCAGATGTTTTTCTAACCTCGATTTTTCCATTAAATATGTGAATGGAGCGTCCTTCCTGGTGGATGTGGACCAAAGACAACATGTTTCTCCTCAACTCTGGGTGGTATAAAACATCATGTAGAAGAAAGTCTAGAAGACCAGGTAGTTTGAGTCTGATGGTGCCAAGCCCTGATGGCTTGAGTTTTGACTTGTCTGCAAAGTAGATTGCTTCGTCAACATTGTCAGTGAATCTTTCAAAGAAATCTCTTCCGAAAGTCATGTGGCAAGTTGCTCCTGAATCAAGCAACCAATCATCTTTCCATAAAGCAAGTGAAGCATTGAATAAGTCATCAGTTACTCCAATGTTGCAATTTGACACAACATAATGAGCGGACTCGGGTGCTTTTCCTTTCCCTTTACCATGTGTTTTACATTTTTTCTTCATTTCTTTCCTGCTCGATTCTGTCCCAAGGCAACTTACATGTGGAAGCATCATGTCCATTTCTATTACATCGTATGCAATGAAGATCAAACCTTTCTCCTTGGAAATGTTTGCCCCCCCCTACTTCTAAAATCTTCCTTCCTCTTCCTCTTCGGTCACCTTTTCCTCTAGAAGAATCTTGTCCTTGATTCTTCTCTTTCTGCGCAAGGCACACAACTTCGGAAGACTGAGGAGCTGTCTTTTTCCCAAAAGCCTTCTCTCTTTCAGCAAACTTCTTTTCAAGGGAGTCAAAGGAAATCTCCTTGAGTTTTCCACTCGCTTGCAATGACTCAAGATAATGTGAATAAGTGGGATTTAGTGCCTTGACATAAGCAGTGAGAGGAACATCTATTTCAACACTAGTGGCTTCTATGTCATGCACAATGGATCTTATTTCTGATGCTAAGGCAAAAGGGTCATAATTTTTCAACTCAAGATTGAACAAGTTGATCATCAATTGAACAACTTCAAGCTCAGAGTGTGAGTCATATAATTCCTTCAACTTCTTTAAAGCTTCAAAAGCATTTGAAAATGACTAAATATGGCGACCCACCTCTTTATTTACTGACACTACAATCAAGGTATAGGCCTTGCTGTTCTTGTTTTCCCAAATGACAAGATCCTTGTCTGAACTAGGTTTTTCAGGTGCATTGTCTCCTTCACAAATTCCTTTCCACAACTCATTAAAAATCAAGGTGTGCTTTATCTTTCTGGACCACTCATGATAGTTCTCTTTGTCGGAAAGAATCACTCCAACTATGGAAATAAGTGAATGCATCATCTAATCTGATTTGTGCCCAAAATAATTACAATGGTTGCAACAAAAACTTGATGTATTTGTAATAAAGAAGACTGACTATGTCTTCAATTTTTCTTTTAATTAAATATGTAGGCTCTCAAATATACATCCATACACCATGCAATTTCATATCGTATGACATAATTCTCACATACCCTACTATATACCACTTGTGGTATTTATAAAGTAAAGGAGCAGATGAATATGATGTATGGTCAATATATATTACATATATACCATAGTCTTTATTAAAGCACCAAATTTTAAAAACCCTCACTTTATATACCATGTCACTTTATATGATCACTTTAGATACCATGACATTGTCACTTTAGATACCATGTCACTTTTTAATTATTTTATGTAATTTTTAGTAAACCGAGTCGCTGAAATTTGAAATCATACTGGTTGGAGTTCAAGTTGACGCTTGACCGATTCTGAGTTTGAGTTTTAAGTTTAAAAACTATAATATATGCTTGAAAGTTGATACTTTGTGCAATGGCCTTGCATTGTTTTAGAAATGACGCACATTCAGTGGCTAGGCCTTTTTTACACTTTTTGTTAAGTCCTTGAGGTTTCTTTTGACTCAGAAAAATCATTTATTTACTCTTCTTTATTATGTTGCATGTTCTAGTAGAGGTGTATTTTCGCAAACACCTTAGGCAAGCTAATTGAGACTTTATAGCTGTGCAAATCTAATAAAGACAATGTTATAGGACTACTTACAGAAAATAAACCTTCCCAATGGGATCTCGAGTGATCAGAAGGAGATATATCAACATGTGCTCTAGCCTCTAACAATGGTTTTCTTTATTGCAAAAACTAATTTCCTTCAAGCATTTTTCGTTGTACAAAGTAGATATCCCTCTCTTAGCTTCACTGTAAACGTATAGTCATTGACAATTGTTGCATTATAGTGGGCTTGCTCCCTGCTCTTTTCTTCCTGCTATCACTCTTTTTCTTGGTTGAAATATATACCCAAGTTACCAAATAGAGGGTAATTGAGGGAAAGTGCTTCCTCCCTGCTGATCTGATTGTCCTCCTTTTGATGGACAAATATGGTCTGCCCATGCCGTTTTCCAGAGGTTGACATACAAACAGCAGACCAGGGTATTTTCCAGAGGTTGACATACAAACCACAAGGGGGCCCACTACTGAGTACGAGGTGCCTCTGTAGGCTTGCTTGTTCGATGTCTGAGGAAAGTCAAAAACTTGAACTAGGAATAAACTGGTAAGAAGTATGAATCACAAGAGAAGCAGGGAAAAGAGAAATGGTGGGGTTGATTGATTTGGATGGTCAGCTGTGGAAATCAAGTTGTTTCCCTCTTAGCATCTTTGTTTGCCTCAGAAATTTTCTTTGGTACCCAGTTGAGAATCTTATTTATGTTTGGGGAAAGCTTATCAAAGTGTTCCCGTATGCTGTAGCTGAGACCTGCTAGAGGGTCCTGAACATGCCTATCAGTTTCCATG
The DNA here is from genome assembly GCA_034641835.2 of Pinus albicaulis. NCBI lineage: Eukaryota > Viridiplantae > Streptophyta > Pinopsida > Pinales > Pinaceae > Pinus > Pinus albicaulis. Next base: position 259,903,803 of record CM076570.1, read on the forward strand.
GCTGCTTGCAAGGTGCACTGGCACCCTCCGCTATGCTTTGTGTTTAGGAAGGGGGGGTCTGGGCATCCCTATTCAGAAGAAAAGTCATGCCCAGTGCTGCTCTGCCTGTTTGGTAGCATGCCTTTGATTTTCTCTTTCTCCTTCCTTTGAGTGGGAACCAGTGTCCTTCACGAGTACTAAAGTATTGAGTCTTTGGTTGAAGAGGGGAATGGCCATCTGTGAAAGGATAGACTTTGTCAAAGAAGCTTCAAGCAGTCATGTTGGCCAATTCAGGTAGGGGAGAAGGGAGAACGGCAGAAGGAAATGTGGTGCCTGCGTTGGAGTTGAGGGAAGAAATTTGCTTCAGAGTGAAAAATATCATAGAAATATGGGATATGCCTTCCTTTTTGACCAGGTGAGATGATTGTTCATTATGATGATTGGAGAGTTCCAAGAATCCATCCTAACAAATTGATGCCTCTGTAAACTTGCTTTGTGAATATTTCATGATTGATGTCAGCTTCAGTTATGGTGTCTCTGTTTTTCTTATCATCTCCCAAATAGCTAGCTCGCCTCCTGAAGTGAGGGAGTAAAAACTCTCAGCCTTAGCGCCAATCATTTCTTACTACCTTATTTGCAAGTGGTTTTATTCTTGAAATAGATTTTGTCAAATTTTTAACTTGCAGTAAGCATTATAATTTATTGCATTTGAATGTATATTGCTTCTGGATGAATATATAGATTAAACTAGATTGCATTTAATGGTTTCATTGGTTTGTCATTTGAGGTGAAAAGAAAAGTCCTTATATTGTGTTTTACCGTATTGCTTGTCAGGTCAGTTTGCGATATTTAGTTACCAAGTTTTGTCATTTGGTGGTAATAAATAAAACAACCTACAATAAGCACATCTGTTAATGGCATTGGAGAGTTTGTGATGTATATCTAGTTTTAAAACCAGCTTCTATAAATGGACTTAATAAATTGTTATTGTTTGTTTTTCAGTATTTGAGTGGATGCAAAGCCTAAGTATATGATAAACTGTCTGATAATTAGCAAAATATTATTATCCTTATGCAGTGCTTCTACTGATGTTTTTGGACTTGCATTTAAGCAGACAAACATGCCTGAATATCGAGGTCCAGAGAAGATTGTTATTAGGCGATACAGTGATTTTGTCTGGCTGCATGAGCGACTGGCAGAAAAGAACAAGGGGATTTTTATTCCACCTCTTCCAGAGAAAAGTGCTGTAGGTAAGAACATTCTGCTCTATCAATTTATAGAAGGAAACATAATTTATGCTTCTGTTACAGATTGCAGTAGATCATATTTAGAGAAATCTTTTGGATACGAAAAACAAATAGAAATGACCAGGTATCCAAGGTGCATGGTGTGGGTGGGGGGCATCAGTTATTTCTCTCTCTCTCTCCATAAAACATTTAAATGTGAATAGGATAAAATTGGAATATGATAAAATATAGAACTATGAACGTAGAATGTAAATTAATATTAAATTGTAAAGCACTATTAGCTATGATAACCACAACGTTGTGATAACAATTCTAGTTTTACATTCATGAATTCACTTTCAAAATTTCAGATTCAAACTTCAACACCTGTGTTATGATTTTAGATTTATGGATAGCTATGAAACATGCTTAGAAGTTAATAGCATTCACCTACAAGTCATATTATTGGTCACTAATTTTTAGTTTGTCACTCTCAAGATGTGTTTCGATGTTTACTGTGTAACACCGTAAATAACTTCATTCAAAATTAACAAGTAGAAGAAATAATATCAGATTGCTGCAGTGGTGATTCCCATTCTGGAATTTTCAGAACCAATGTGGATTTGAGAGTCACTTTCACAAATGAACACAACACCTACATGGCTTTACAAGGCTATAAGGCGCATCCTTTGGGCTTATATGGCATCGCCAAAATGTTCTGGAGTACCCTTGTTGAAAGAGGGGTAACAAGACCTTCCCTTTGCTAGGAAACTGATGGTGGTTGGATGCATTTTGCAGGCCTCTAATGTCTATTATATCTGTTATTGGTTTTTTAACAAGATTTAGTTTCAACTTTCGCTGCTTGGGCTAGGTTAAGTTGCTCATAGACATGGTCTAAGTGTGATGGGGAGAGGGGCTTGTCATTGGTTCCTTAGGATGTGTGCACCATACCCAAAGACGAGGGTGGACTTGGCTTGATCAGTGTTACGACATAGGGCAGTATTCTTGCTGTCATGTGTGTGGTAAGATGCTTAGAGGGTGTTGCACCTTGGCAGGGTTACTCAGGCATTGGTATGATTGCATAGCCTTCGGGGAGGGTTTCAGAAGCAGTTGACTTGTGTGATAGTATTTATACGCTTCACTTGTTTCAGGTTTTAGGCTTGTTCATCTTCAAGAGTATATGGTCAACTTGGGAAGCTATAGCCTATGGCACGATTGGCTCACTGGTCTTGGGAGGGTAGTAGGGTAGGTTGGGACTTAGCTTGTCATTCCATCTAGCTTTGGAGGATGCAGGGTCAGTATGTTGTCAAGATGCCTTGTATGCAGGCATGTAGGTTGAATAGAAACGATATGTTTTTTTTTGTGGGGACTTGTGGGATTTGTTATTGCTTGCCGCCTACACCTACCTACAAGTTAGTGAGAAAAGCCTTTAACCCCACAAGGTGTGGTTGGTGGCAAGGAACTCAGAGAAGGCTCTGTCACACTAATCCCGACTCTCTCCGTTTAAGCTATCTCCCAAATTAGCTATGGGGGGGGGGTCCCTAAAGAAAAACTAAGTTAAAGATGTGAGTTTTCTAGGAGAGTTGTTAGAGTTAAATAGATTACTTTTTCAAATTTATAAGTAAAAACGTGATATGAGCAATAACCATCAATACATAAGATAAGCATGAAACATATGAGAAACCAATCCCTTAAGAGTATTGCTTTTAAAATGAAATTGTATTTGCTTAAATGAAGTGAACTGTTTTCAAATGGAAAGCAAAAGTAATCCTGAAAAGTGAAACAAGAAACTGTTCGCACAAGATATTATAAATGCAAGATACAAGAATGCTTTTAAGATATATAAATTGGTGAATCAAAACATGTGAAAATATCTTGCCAAAATACAAACAACTAGTAATCTATTTTGAAGAATGTAAATGAAATGATAAAAAAACTCAAATGTTAGACCAAGATAACAACATGCAATCAACCTTGCAACATGGAATAAGAGTACTTGAAAAGAAAATGAGACTCATTAACCATTCATGAACATGATGATCATTAAACATGAAAGGGAGTTTGCTAAAGTAGACAATGTTCCAAGTACAAGAAAATTAAATTAAACTTGTTGCAAAAGAGATTAAAATACTTGCATGAAAGGGGAATGCTTCTTGAAAATAGGAAATGATGTTGCATGTGAGACTCTAAACCATCACGAAAGCAAAAATTTAGAACTTGCAAGTCAGATAAATGTGATGAAAAATGCTCTTGGTTTATTTTATTAATTAGTTCTAAAGCAAGGTTACAATTCAACTCTTCAATCCTCAAACCTCACCATCGCCCAAAGATATGGATCTCACAGTGATGAGTCAATAGAGGAGTAGAGGGTCCTTAAAATATCTATTCAACCAACTTATGTTGGAGGTAAAATTTTAGTAATGCTTGGGGCATGCAAGATTTAAAAGTAAATTAACATGAAAATGAAAATTCAACTTCAACTTGAAATATATGTGCTTATCATGAAATAAAATGTAGTTTTACTTGATGCATCAAACTTAAGATTGTAGAGTGTGCACAATTGTGAAGCATAAGCAAATTTGAAGTATGATTTCAAGCTAAATAAACTCAAGTAAAGATGCTTGCATATAAAAAAATCTGAATTTGCTATGAAAGTAAATGTTCTTAAAACTTGTAGCAAATCAAAGTGAATAGCCAGTGAAATGAATGAAATGCATGGTTGCATTAATTGACCAATTAAATGAGATGCATGCAATTTAAATAGATCAACAAATCACGCCACAAGTCCTCTAAAAAAATGGAGATATTGGGATGCCAATGGGTAAAACCCTCGCTCCCAAAATCAGAAATTTTATTGGTTGTTAGAGGTAAGAGACTATGAAGCCTCCTACAAGCTCAAGGAAAATCTTTACAAATGAAACTCGAGGTCTTAGACTTATCCTTGATGAGAAATTTCTGCAATATAAAGATTCAATAGAAATCAGATTTTTACAAGTGAAGAAGAGAGGCTAAGCTTCGTCAATGCTCACGACCTAGAGAGAAAGAAGAAACCACAAAAAGAACTCGACCTTCCTCAAACAAGCTCCTTAACTGTCCACAACAAAAGGAAAAAGAGAGAGTCCTCCTCGTTTGACATTAGAGCTCAAAGGTACTACAACGATTTGTTAGAAGTTTCTTGAAGGTGAATCCCACAAAATGCTACAAAAAAACAAGTTAGAAAAAGAAGGCTACAAAAAACCAACCAAGTTTTAGACAAAGAAAATCACAAAATATTACACAATAATCTACAAAGGGTTAAGTCAAAGAGGATGAGTAAACTCTCCTCTTTGTTTAACCATGCTTAAGCTCTTTAAATAACAAAATATGATCCAATGAAGAACAATGAAAAGTAAAATATTTTTAAATGATTGCATGCATACAAACTATGTCCAAACGAATCACTGTAAGATACTTTTTCGTAAGATAAATTATGAAAATCTAAATAACAAATGAGAGTTCCTTTGAAGGTGCTTCAAGAGTGGGTTGGTCTCCCAAAGACTTCCCTTCACACTTGATCAAAAAAGAATTCTTCTACAATACTCAATTCACACATTAGTCCTGTAGATTTAGATAAGCAAACAATGAATTGAAACTTCTAGAAATTTATTCGAAAATAAACTAGAACTTTCAACCTCTATAGCCTACTTTCAAATCAAATGCTAATACAAGATAGCTGTGCATTAGCAAATTCACAAGAATACATGGAAAATGAAATAACTCAAAACATAGAAAAGATTATACCAATAGCTCCTAATGCACCATGCTCCAAAGGAATAACACCCATGAATGGACCCCCGAAGTCTTTTTATTGATATTTTTGAAAAGTGTACAAAGTAGCAGCGCTTCCGCAAACACAATAGCTCGTATCCAATATCAAATATGAGAGCCCATGTCTCTATTATATAGAAATTTGAGAGCAAATTCCAATGAAGAACCAAATGCCAAGTGGTGAGAAGGAGGAGATCACAAGACAAATTCGAATTTGATATGTGGAGCTCCATTTCCAAGTGTAAAAATCAGATTCTGGCAAGTGGACATCATTTTTTTCTTTCTTTATGTGACAAATTCAAATTTTATTATGGAATGACTAGTGTATATGGGTGGTAACCCATGTGGGGACAATTTCCCACAAAAATCTCAACCAAATATTCTCCAAAATCCTCTCAAATATGCACTAACTTACAAATTCGAATTTCCAAGTAAACAACTTTCATCTAATGCCAAAAATTCAATTTTATTTGAGCACATGTCATTTCCTTGATTTTAGGAGTCCACATCACCTTGTGACTTCACTTTAACTCCATAAATTTCTACCTCATTTCCACCTCATTTAGCATGTGTGGATATTTATTTTTCTCCATTTATTTAATTTTTGGCTTAATTAATTGCCAAATTTCTCACTGAACTTAAGAAAAGTGGGTTTTGAGGGTTCAAAACACATTTTTAACCCCTCAAAGTGTGTCATAGTAGAAAGTTGAGGGTGAGAGGTGTAATTTTGATTACTCATACCCCATACAACTTCTCTAGGCAACACTTATTACAATTCAATTACAATTTTTATTGCAATTTTCGACTTGCAGGAAATCTAAAAAATTAAAAAATCACTATCTAGACGTAACCAAATTCCACGAAATTTTTTGTGTGATCTAGTATGGTAATATACATTGACTCTAGATACTAGGACTCACTCAAGGCCTCACCATCAAGCCGTACTCTGGCTTTGGGGTAAAATTGGAGGAAATAACTCAATTAATTATTAAGTCTGGATAAGGAGATGATAATTAACTGAGTGAGAAAAACCTCCTAGAGTAATACTCACTTGTTGGCAAGGTCCCAAGTTACCTAGGCCTATTACAGACTCAATACTGACTCAGATTCATCATTACTAGCATCACTTATTACAATTCCCCGTAGGGCGTGAAATCTGGGTACAAGAGAAAATGATAAGAAGTAGAAGTAGAGTTTAAAAACTATGTTGACCACTGGAGTGGCACCTGATGATTATATGAAGACTCCATGCCCAAGGATGAACCAAAGGACACTTGTACCATCAGATATCATTAGTTCAACAGAGTTTTTAAAATCTACTTCTACTTATCATTTTCTCTTGTACCTAGATTTCACGCCCTACGGGGATTTGTAATATTTGATGCTAGTAATGATGAATTTGAGTCAGTATTGATTCTGTAACAAGGCTAGGTAACTTGGGACCTTGCCAACAAGTGAGTATTACTCTGGGAGGTTTTTTTCACTCGGTTACTTATCATCTCCCTATCAGGACTTAATAATTAATAGAGTTTTTTCCTCCAATTTTACCCCAAAGCCAGAGTACAGCTTGATGGTGAGGCCTTGGGTGAGTCCTAGTGTCTAGAGTCATATATTACCATATTAGATCACACAAAAAATTTCGTGGAATTTGGTTAGGTCTAGGTAGTGATTTTTTAATTTTTTAGATTTCTCGCAAGTCGAAAATTGTAATAAAAATTGTAATTGAATTGTAATAAGTGTTGCCTAGAGAAGTTGTACAGGTATGAGTAATCAAAATTACCTCTCACCTTCAACTTTCTATTCTGACACACTTTGAGGGGTTAAAAATGTGTTTGAACCCTCGAAACCCACTTTTCCTAAGTTTAGTGGGAAATCTGGCAATTGATTAAGCTAGAAATTAAATAAATGGATAAAAATAAATATCCACACATGCTAAATGAGGTGGAAATGAGGTGGAAAATTATGGAGGAGTTAAAGTGAAGTCACAAGGTGATGTGGACTCCTAAAATCAAAGGAAAAGACATGTGCTCAAATAAAATTGAATTTCTGGCATTAAATGAGAGTTGCTTACTTGAAAATTCGAATTTGTGAAGTTAGTGCATATTTGAGAGGATTTGGGAGAATATTTGATGGAGATTTTTGTGGGAAATTGTCCCCACATGGGTTATCACCCATATACACTTGTCATTCCATCATGAAATTCAAATTTGACATATAAGGGAAGAAGAAAATGATGTCCACTTGCCAAAATCCGATTTTTACACCTGGAAATGAAGCTCCACATATCAAATTTGAATTTGCCTTGTGATCTCCTCTCTCTCACCACTTGGCATTTGGTTCTTCATTGAGATTTGCTCCGAACTTTCTATATAATGGAGCCATGGGCTCTTATATTTGATATTGGATACGAGCTATTGTGCTTGTGGAAGCGCTGCTACTTTGTACACTTTTCAAGAATATCAATAAAAAGATTTTGGGTGTCCATTCATGGGTGTTCTCCCTTTGTAGCATGGTGCATTGGGAGCTATTCGTATAATCTTTTCTATGCTTTGAGTTATTTCATTTTCCATGTATTCTTGTGAATTTGCTAGCGCACAGCTATCTTGTATTAGCGTTTGATTTGAAAGTAGGCTCTAGAAGTTGAAAGTTCTAGTTTATTTTCAAATAAATTTCTAGAAGTTTCAATTCATTGTTTGCTTATCTAAATCTACATGGACTAATGTATGACTTGAGTATTGTAGAAGAATTCTTTTTGGATCAAGCGTGAGGGGAAGTCTTTGGGAGACCAACCCACTCTTGAAACACCTTCAAAGGAACTCTCATTTGTTATTTGGATTTTCATAGTTTATCTTACGAAAAAGTGTCTTGCAGTGATTTGTTTGGACATAGTTTTTATGCATGCAATCATTTAAAAATATTTTACTTTTCATTGTGCGTCACTGGATCATATTTTGCTATTTAAAGAGCTTAAGCATGGCTAGACAAAGATGAGAGTTTACTCATCCTCTTTGGCTTAACCCTTTGTGGATTATTGTGCAATATTTTGTGATTTTCTTTGTCTAACACTTGGTTTTTTGTAGGCTTCTTTTTCTAACTTGTTTTCTTGTAGCAACTTGCGGGATTCACCTTCAAGAAACTACTAACAAATTGTTGCAGGACTTTTGAGCTCTAATGTCAAACGAGTAGGACTCTTTCTTTTTCCTTTGGTCGTGGGCAGTGAAGGAGCTTGTTTGAGGAAGGTCGAGTTCTTTTTGTGGCTTCTTCTTTCTCTTTTGGCCGCGAGCATTGAGGAGGCTTAACCTCTCTTCTTCACTTGTAAAAATATGATTTCTATTGAGTCTTTATATTGCAGAAATTTCTCATCAAGGATAAGTCTAAGACCTCAAGTTTCATTTGTAAAGGTTTTCCTTGAGCTTGTAAGAGGCTTCATAGTCTCTTACTTCTAACAACCAATAAAATTTCTGATTTTGGGAGTGTGGGTTTTACCCATTGGCATCCCAATCTTTCCATTTTTTTTGGAGAGGACTTGTGGTGTGGTTTGTTGATCTCTTTAAATTGCATGCATCTCATCTAATTGGTCAATCAACACAACCAAACATTTCATTCATTTCACTAGCTATTCACTTTGATTTGCTACAAGTATTAAGAGCATTTACTTTCATAGCAAATTCAGATTTTTAATATGAAAGAATCTTTACTTGAGTTTATTTAGCTTGAAATCATACTTCAAATTTGCTTATGCTTCACCATTGAGTACACTCTACAATCTTAAGTTTGATGCATTAAGTAAAGCTACATTTTATTTCATGACAAACAAATATATTTCAAGTTGAAGTTGAATTTTCATTTTCATGTTAATTTACTTTTAGATCTTATTTCCAACTTGAGTTGGTTGAATAGACATTTTAGGGACCCTCTACCTCTATGGACTCCTCACTGTGAGATCCAAATCTTTGGGCGAGGGTGAGGTCTAAGGATTATAGTTCAAATGTAACCTTGCTTTAGAGCTAACTAATAAAATAAACCAAGAGCACTATCTCATCACATTTACTTGTAAATTTTTCAAAATTTTTGCTATCTTGATGGTTTAAAGTTTCACATGCAAATCTTATTTCAAGAAGCACTTTGGATGCAAACATTTTAATTTCTTAAATTTTGCAACAAGTTTAATTCTATGGTACTTGGAAATTTTCTCACTTTTGCAACTTCATTGCATAGTGTCATTTTTATGGTCATTATGCTTCATGGATGATTGATATATCTTGTCTTATTGGCAAGTACCCTTATTTGGTGTTGCAAATTTAATTGCATGTTGTTATCTTGGTCTAAAATTTGAGTTTTATATCATCTCATTTACATTCTCCAAAGTAGATTACTAATTGTTTGTATTTTTGCATGATATCTTCACATGTTTTGATTCACCAATTTATTTATCTTAAAAGCATTTTTGTGTCTTGCATTTATAATATCTTGTGCGAACAATTTCTTGTTTCACTTTTCAGAATTACTTTTGCTTTCTATTTGAAAGCATTTCACTTCATTTAAGCAAATACAATTTCATTTTAAGATGAATACTCCGAAGGCACGACATTGGTCTTTCATATGTTTCATGTTTATCTTATGTATTGATGTTTATTTCTCATATCAATTTTTTTGCTTATAAATCTTAAGAAGTAACCTATTTAATTCTAACAACTCTCCTAGAAAACTCACATCTTTAACTTAGTTTTTCTTTAGGTACCACCCCCAATAGCTAATCTAGGAGATAGCTTAAAAAGAGAGAGTCGGGATTAGTGTGACAACCCCTTCTCTGAGTTCCTTGCCACCAACCACACCTTGTGGTGTTAAAGGCTTTTCTCGCTAACTAGTAGGTAGGTGTAGGCGGCAAACGATAGATTCAATTTCATGTCTCTGGAAGGACTAGCATTCTCTTGCTCAGAAGTTTGGGTTGATGACTCCTAATTGCTTGTTAATTATGGAGCCGAGAGTGCTCATCTTAGAGGGAGAATTATTGAAGATGGATATAGAGATGCCTTAACCATTGTGGAAGAGGGAGGGAGCTTTGGGTGCCCTCTTCAACAATATCACTATTGGAGATCGTATTCACTCTTACGCAATCACCATTCATAGTTTCTGGTTCTCAATGAAAGATGGATGCCAAATGACGTGGAGGACAGATGGGTGCATGGACTTCACAATGTTTTGTCCATCTGGCTTTCTTATAAGCTGTGGGGTTTTACCTGGCTAATGATATATTAGGGGATTCCACACAAGCCCATATTTCCATTGTATTAACCCTGCCACATTTTTCTCTACTGTTTATAAATATTTTTCTGTAAATATAAGATTTATTTTTCAAAAAGAGTATTTTGGTTATTTTTTGTTGTTGGGATTTCTGTGGACAGTTAGCTCTAGTAAAATGTACAGGATTGGTATGTTGTTCATGTAAAGCAGTTATCGTGTACACCAGGAGATATTGAAGTTATTATCTTGTTCTATTTTTCTGTTGAATCATATCCATGATGGAGCCATCTTTCCAGATGAGATAGATATTTGAACAAAACTCAAACTGTAATGAATATTAACTAAATAATGAAATGCTTTAAATTTCCTTTCAGCTGAGTGTTTATTAATGAATTAATGCATTCCAAATAACCTATGAAACCGAATTCGTCCTAAACCCCTGTCGTGTTCGAATCCCATGAATTAGACATGATTCGCTGGGACACGTTTCCTCCGAGCGTGTCTTAGCATGTCTAACTTGTGGGATTCGACAGACACGCGAATCCCGTAGCCGTGCCCAATGTGTCCCGATTTTGGGACATGTATCCCCTGGAAAGTCGTGTTGCACGGCCCATAAAGCCCGGTTTGGCCTCATTTCTCCCTCATTCTTGTGTCTCTCTTGTTGTGTGTGTGTGGGAATGACTAGTTAAGGGTTTGGAAGCATTTTGGAGGCGATTCAAGCAACAAGTAAGTGCATTTTGCTTCTATTTTTTTGCATTTTTATTACAGTAGTTTGCATGTGCATTTTTTTTTACAAGTTTGTGCATTTTTTCTTTATTTTTTTACAAGCATTCATGGCTCAATCAAGGGTAGTAGGGAAGGGGAAAAGGAAGGGGAACAATGTCCCCATTTGTGATACCCCTCTCGTTCCAATTTCATCAGGGTCTGTAAGTGTTCTTTCTATTGGAAGTGGGGTTGCAACAACAACTTCAAATGTTGAGGGAAGAATGAATTTAGAAAGATAGTAGGCTCAAGAAAACAAATATCCCTTGTGGAAGTATGCGGCAAGAGATCAAGGTTGAGGCAACAATTTCAAGGGAGGAACAAGAGATCAAGGGCCAGGCAGCAAGTTGAAGGGAGCAGGCAATGTTGCTTCGAAATGAAACTATTGCAACATTCATTTCAAGAGCACTTATTACCGTGTGAAAGGTCATTTGTTTGCTTTACAGGTGTTTTTAGCTAAGAGGAAAGAAATGGAAAAAGAGACCAATGTTGGCGTGGCAAGGGTGGCTGCAGCATCTAAAAAAGACAAGAATGATGATCCCCTTCCATTCTTGAGGAAAAGCAACAACACATTTCCATTTGAGAGTTTTGGTGGAGGTGTGGGTCAAGCAGCAAAAAGAAAGGCAACAACAAAGAGAAAGGCAGTGGCACTTGGTCCAATGGACAAGATTTTTCAGAAAGAGAAACGGGAAGAGCTTGATCTCACCATTGCATTCCTTCTTCTATCAGAACTTCATATCCACGCACACCTTTATTTTTGAGATGTTCCGAGCTCTAACTTAAGGGGCTCCATCAGGGTATGTGCCTCCTGGGTCAGAAAAGCTTAGAACCACATTGTTGACTAAGGCAAATAAAGACGTGGACAAAATTCTTGAGCCTACTAAATCAACATGGCCAACATCTAGGGTTAGTATTGTTTCTGATGGATGGACAACTCTAGCACGCCACCCACTCATCAACTTCATGGTGTCTTCCTTGAATGGATCAATTTTCTTGAAATCAGTGGATGCACTTGGACAATACAAGGATGTACAATATATGGGTGAGTTGTTCGTTAAAGTTATTGAAGATGTAGGTCTTGATTCTTGTGTGCAAATCATTACAGATAATGCACTCGTTTGCAAAGCTGCTAGCATGATTGTGGAAGCTAAATTTTGGACACCTTGCATTGGCCATTCCTTGAATTTAACACTTAAATCTATTGCTTCTGATGCCCCTTGGATTGGAAGTATTATTGAGGATGCACGACATATCTGTAACTTTGTACAAAATCATACAAATGCCCTCACAATGTACAAGGAGTACAACCATCTATCCTTGTTGAAGATTGCAGATACACGGTTTGCCTCTTCATTCATCATGTTGAAGAGGTTGAGGGAGGTCAAGACCGCTCTTAGGGCCATGGTTATTTCAGAGCTTTGGTCTTTTTGGAGAAAGACAGATCAAACAACCTCAAAAAGAGTCAAGGACAAAGTGTTAGATAATGCTTGGTGGGAGAGGGTAGATCTCACTATTAAGATCATGGACCCTATCATTGTTTTTCTATGATTTGCAGATACAGACCAACCCATCCTAGGAGAGGTTTATTGCAGTGTAAAAACTCTGGTAAACTTGAATAAGTATATATTATTATTGATAAAAGATGAGATATGAGATATGATTACAATGGGGAATCACCGAGGCTTTAAATATAGCCTCATGGTGTCCCTTGGTGAAGAGGCATGATCTTTGATCGTGCCCTTTCACTTAATAAAACCTAAGCTAACTATATCTAACTAATAATTAATAAAATATACATAACATTTCCCCTCTCTTAAAGATGCTTTGTCCTCAAAGCATACGTAACGATGGACAATGTTGACGAACGCCTGGGTTTCTTGAGCGGTGGGCTCTTGCTTCCCACATTTTAAAAAGATCGTGGAGCATATTCTCGAGTTCAATCTTTTGTTGATCTGGATAGTGAAAAGATCTGATATCGACAAGGTTGGATCCTGTCTTGACTTCTATTGGATGTTTGATTTTCCTATCTGGAGGCACTTTTATGGGTAGATCCCGGAATACTTTTTCGTGTGTCCGAACTAGTCCTTGTTCTTCTGATGACTCTTCGTGGCTCCCTTTTGAAGATAACATTTCTAACTGATGACATTGTACTGTAGATGTTGGCGCTCCTATTTGAATCATCTTCGTCATCAAAGAGGAAGATACGACTTGATCTTCTGGGGCTTGGAATCCATACAACCTGTGTTTCTGCCCTTTCCACTTAAAACTTATAAACTGCTTCTGATGGTTGGCAGAATAAGTACCCAAAGTTTGTAGCCATTGAATTCCTAAGACCACATCTACTCCTCGTAATGGAACGGTGTAGAATGGAGATTCTAAATGAAAGTTTTTTATCTGTAGTTTGACCTTATGGCATTTCCCCACTTTCTCAATCTTCTTACCATCGGCCACCATTACCTTCATATTAGGTATGGGGAAGGTAAATATGTTAAGTCTTTTTGCCATGGTTGAATCTAGAAAATTGTGGGTACTGCCAGTGTCGACGAGAACCATTACGTTGTTGTTCTTGATATGTCCTCTTAACCTTAGGGTTTGAGGTTGTGATATGCCTGTCATAGCTGATAATGACACTTGCGGAATAGTTTCCCCATCCACTTCTGGAGAGAACTCTAAGTTGTCTTCTAATCCTTCTATATATGAATCATTATTGTTAGCGTCATTAGTTGCTTCACAATTGTATAGATTTTTCGCTTTTCCATTAACACATCTGTGCTTAGGGTCCCAGTTTTCACCGCAACGCTTGCACTTGCCCTCTCTCATTCTTTGTTTTTCCACACTAGATTTTTCTTCTTCACGAAGATGGAGTGGGACATATTTTGTGTCATCTATATTTTTAGATTGAGGAAATCTTTGTCTCGAATATACTTTTTCTGGTTTTGATAATCTTTCAAATTTCTTTTCAGCAGCTTTTGCTTTTTGCCTTGCTACTTCTACTGATGTAACTTCATGAAGTTCAAGCTCTTCTTGTATATGGATTTTAAGTCCTGAGATGTAAGACTGGATTAGACGAGATTCTGACAATCCCGGTACTCGTGTTGCCAAGGTCTCCCATTCTCTAGTGTACTCATCCACATCTCCTTTTTGGCATAATTTGATAAACGTTGAAAAAAACTTTTCTTCTTTTATGCCTTGAAACCTTTTTAAGAATGCATCCTTAAATTTCCTCCAACTGATAGCAAGCGTCGTCTTTTTCCACCACATATACCAATTATATGCTTCTCCTTCCATTTTCATGGAAGCATGCTTAATTTTTTCGTCATCACTAGTAATGTCATAAATCTCAAAGTATTCTTCTGCTTTATTAAGCCATGCAACGCTATTTTTTCATTACCATCAAACTTGGGTAGCTCGATTTTGGCTTTTCGCTGATATGCTAATGGTGGAACAAGAAGGGGATATTGATTAGCAAATGCATTCCAAAGCTGCTTATTTTGAAAATTTGCATTACTATCTTCTTGATGATGTGGGGAATCGGTCTTTTCCTGATGCTCTTCTGAGTTCCCTGAATCTGCGAAATTGTTTTGTTGATTTTGTTCCATATTAGGAAATATTGGGGATTGTGTCTGACTTAACTTATCTATCTTATCATTTAGCTTATTGAAGAGTTTTGTCATCTTGTTCATTGCTTCGTTATGCCTTTCTGTGGCCTCGTGATGATTTAGCCACATTTGTCTTTCTATTCGATTTGTCGTATCATGAACCTTTTTGATGTCGTTGGAGTGTCCTGCAACTGTACCTTCAAGATCGATTAATCTTTTTCCGAATTATTCAGAATCATTATTGATCTGTTTTTCAAGATCCACCAATTTCTTCTGGAATTCGGCCATCGACATTGATTGAGGTGGGGAATATTTTTCTGCCAGTTTTCCCTCTTTTTTTAATTTTATTTTATTTAAAATTTTTAAATTAATTAATTAATTAATTAAATTAATTTTTTTTTGAAATAATAATAATAATTTCTATTATTATTATATATATATATATATATATTTTAAATAATAATAACAATAATAATAATTATTATTTTATTATTTGAATTATATATATATATATATATAATTATGGGGAAAAAGATTGTTAACCTTGAAAAGTCACGTTGTTTTGAAAAGGCACCTTGTTTTGAAAAGGGAAAATGGGTTTTAATACCATGGGCAATTACCATGGGCCCAAAAACCACGAGCTTGTAAACCACGAGCAATTACTCTTCCTTTTTAATTTTACTTTGTCTTCACATGTACGTATTTCTTTATATATATATATATTTCTTTTTACTTTTTCTTTTTCTTTTTCTTTTGGAACTATTTTCTTTTAAATATATATATATATATATATATATATATTTTTTTTTTTTTCTTTTAATTTATTTCCCCCTTTGTGTTAACTTTCCTTCTCTCTTTATTTTATTAATATATATATTTCTTCCTTCTTTTTTTAAAAACAAATGTTGTTGCCCACAAGCACTTGGTTTTTAAAAAAATCTACAATTCTAGAATTTTCTTGTAATTCCTTAATTCTGGGTGATCACACAGATCTCGAAGAGCGATGGCTCTGATACCAATGGAGTGTAAAAACTCTGGTAAACTTGAATAAGTATATATTATTATTGATAAAAGATGAGATATGAGATATGATTACAATGGGGAATCACCGAGGCTTTAAATATAGCTTCATGGTGTCTTTGATCATGCCCTTTCACTTAATAAAACCTAAGATAACTATATCTAACTAATAATTAATAAAATATATATAACATTTATGAGGGATGGGATTCCATGATTGAGTCCATGAGGACCATTATTTTACAGTGAGTGCCCTGAGTATGAGACATCATTAGAGGCTTTCTTCACCACCATACATGATATTATTGTCAGCAGATGGGACAAGAATTGCACACCCTTGCATTGTTTGGCTCACTCATTGAACCCAAAATACTACAACCATGAGTCGCTGAATGGTGGACCTTCCTACAGATTCCCTCCTCACATGGATGGTGAAATTTCACAGGGTAGGAAGGATTCATTGAGGCAGATTTTTCAGGATAGGGCATCCCTTGATGAGGTGGAGGATGCATTTGCAAAATTCTCCACTAGCATTGCGCAATTGGCAGGCTATGATGTGATTAGAGACAGTGGGGCTAAGAAGCGCTATTCTTGGTGGGAAAATCATGGGGCAACAAGCCCTCCTCTACAACAATTAGCCATGAGGCTTCTCTCTCGGGTGACTTCATCTTCTTGTTGCAAGAGGAATTGGAGTACATATGGGAATTTGTAGTGTCAAGAAGAGCAGGCTTGAGCAGTCCAGGGCAGAGACAATGGTGTATGTGCACACCAACCTTTGTCTTATTTACAGGCTGAGGGATGAGTGGTTGAAGGGAAAGACAAAGATGTGGGATGTCTTTCCTGATGATATGGATTTGGACAACAGTGTTGAGTTGGCATTGGCCAACTTGGATCTCAATGAGCCAGTGCTAGAGCCTGTCACTTTTGATGATGGTGATATTGTTGAGGGGTCATCCTCCACACCAGCAGATGTAGATATGACATTGGATATAGAGGAGGAGGATGCAGCAGAAGAGAGCATTGGTGACCATAACAGTGATGCTGATTTTGATGATGATGATTGACGAGTCATGACTTGTGAGTCATGAGCAACCTACTACCTTGAGGCTTGTAGTTGTTTTGTATTTGCTATTTCTATTTGCCATTGGCATTGCTACTACCTATGTAACACATTTTGATTTTGATGACTTAATGAGAAAACTGCAGTTTCTTGTCTTTCTCCTATTGGATCATTGATGAGTTCGTCACAATTGTATTTGTATGCATAATGCTACTTTGTAAAACTTACAAATTTTAAATTTACAATGTAGAATCTAGATCTACGTCTGAATTTGTAGCATGAATGAGAATTTGTGTAAGAAATATCAAATTTCTAATATATATATATATAACGTGTCCTGTTCCGGGGGGTCAACGTGCCCGTGTTGGATACTCAAATTTTCGTGTCCTGCGTGTCTCGTGTCCCTGTGTCAGGGGACTTAGCAAATAACTGATCTGTTCTTGGAGAATCCCCAAGTTAGTATGCTCTGAACAACTATATTGGGTATAATTCACATGCAATTAAATAAAATCTGTGCTTAAAAAAGACTATGCAATAATTCACCATTATACTCATAGGATTACTTCCCAGCTATATATATACTGAGAAGGGTAGGGGGGAGGGGTGAATCAGTTTTTAATTATTTCTAAATATTTTTATCTTTTAAGACATTTGATGCACATAAATCATGAAACATAGATCTTCATAAGAAACACTTACAAAATTTTTCTTTGTAAATATTTGTAAACTTCCTTGTACAAAGTAAGCACCAACTTACAATTACAACTTTTGAAGGCACCAACCTATAGAAGATTTCATTCCCCTAGCTGAGCACTAACTCAACGAAAGTAGGCACCAACCTACAGGAGACACCAATCCCCCAGCTGAGCACCAACTCAGCAAACTGTAGGCACCAACCTATGTCTTCAAGTTGTTCCTTGAGAGGTCTGCCCACCTGGCACTTCAACTTCCTCAACTCTTTTTGTTCACTGTTCAACTGTCACTGGTTAGGCTCATTATATGTTCAAAGAGAAGGTCTGCCCACCTGGCAGCTTGTAATCAGCAGTGTAGATTTCTTTCTCCTACATAGGGCTTTTCAAAACACTTGGAACCAACTAGGCTTTTACAACCTTGGAGGTCTGCATCTTGTGGCCTATCAACCTTTGCACTAAACACTTACCATATGCAACCCACAAGCCTACCACAAAAGTTGTCCACGATAGCCCTTTTTTTATTGCACCTCTGTCTATGATAGGTCTCGGTCCTACCATCAATTTAACGTCAGAACTACTTTAGCTAACAGCTCCCTTAGTACTGCCTTATCCAACCAGCCCCGGCCTCCAAAGATTCCTACAGTGCTGGAATAGAGCTTGGCCATCACTAAAATCAGACCAAGTTCGAATAGAGCTTGGCCATCACTAAAATCAGACCAGAACTTGGTCTATGACAGGACTGCTACTTCAGCCACAAACCAGACTTGAACTCGGCCTTCAAAACACGAGAAACCGACCTTCAATGCACTAGAACTTGGTTCTCAAACAAGGCCTGAACTTGGCCTTCAAACACCAGAATTTGGTCCCCAGAACAGACCTGAACCTTGGTCACAACAGTACTGAAGTTCGGCCTTCAACAGGGATAAAACTTGCCTTCACCAGGGCTGAAAATCGGCCTCTAGAACAACTCTGCAACTCGCCTTTTAACCTGGAACCAAAACCTTCCCAAAGAATTCCGAAAACCCTTCCAAATTTTTTCCAAAAAGTTAAAACCCTTCTCCAACTCAGCTTCATTTCACTTGGTTCATGAGGTATGAAGTTATGAACCTTAGAACTGGATCTTCGCTTGCTTATGCAGACCCGAATTGGATTGAGTGAGTGAGTTCTAGGTTCCTCCACTTAACGCCTCTATATAGTGTGTTTGACCCCCAAAGGCCGGGCCAACTTGCCCACTGGATGGGCTGACAGTTGACTGACTTGTCCACTGGCTGGACAGACTTGTGCAACTGGAAGAATGTATAATGGATATTCAAAAAATCATTTCTCCTCAACTGTGAGTAGTTGGAGGGAGTGCCATATACTGTCGGAAAGGTCTTGGAATAAGCTTTCCAATCATATATATTATGCTTACATTTGAGCTAGGTAATTGGAGTAAAAATGCATTGAAAGATAGGGTGTCTAAATGGAGCATAAAAAATCCAAATACAATATTTTCAGAAGGCGTGCCATATATCGTTTAAAAGGTCTCGAAATATGCTATTTGACTACACAACTTTCACTTTCATTTGGAAAATCTTTGACATCAATAACAGTCATTTTAAACAGTATAGAGCGAAAGATAGTCAGCTGACTGATGCAATATTTTTGTTTATTTACACCTCTTTGATCAATTTTTTGTTATTGGCTCGAAATTTTGAAATTAGGTGTCACAAATAATGAAGGCTTGCTTACATAATGTGCAACTACATATTGCATGCAGTTGACATCAACGCTAAAATAAAATTTGATGGCAACTCTTGGATCTAAATCGTGAGTGCATATTATTCTCACAGCCTATATGCAATGATGTTGGTTCTGGGCCCAGTGATTTTTACAATCTGCCATCTGTAGAATGCCATAAACTAGTCAATAATTGTAATTCAGACAATTGGGATGAGTACATATATGAGTTTGGTTGTTGTCTTGGATAGTACAAGCTGTGTTACAATCCATTTTTGCTGCATGGGCTGCTCTTACTGGGATTGTTCTGCAATGCAGAGAAGTTTCGGTTCAGTGCAGAGTTTATTGAGCTGAGGCGTCGAGGATTGGATGTCTTTATAAATCGAATTGCTTCTCACCCAGAACTGCAACATAGTGAAGATTTGAAGCATTTCTTACAGGCGGAAGAAGAGGTACACTATGGTAGAAATTTTCAAATAGATTAAGACTATAAATTCAGTGAGAAAATTTAGGAAAGTAAAGTTAATAATGTTTTAGTAATTTTGTATTATGTGATGTTGGTTGTCATTAAATGTAGTCAACAATAGCATTGGTGCTTATTGCACTAAAATATACTAATGTTGGATTCAAATTTAGTTTCTTTTAGTTAATATCCTATATTGACTTATTATAGGTGGTACTCTTAATTAGTAAGATGGAGCTAATGACATACCAGATCCTGGTTGCAGTCATTGATTCTAGTCCACATTTTTTGTTTCAACAGAGATTATTAATTTTCATCGAGTGTGCTTTATCTTGACCATGTTAAATCAGTAAAACTAGTGTGGATTATTTATTATTTATGAGGATATTAATATTTACTTGTTGACATTGTTTTCTTGGCTGAAGGTAATAGCAGAATAAGTCAAACTTGAGGGGTTCCAGTGGGTTATGGAAATCCCTCATTTAGTTATAAGGGTGGTACTCCTTTTAAATTCCAAATTTCCAGGCTTTTGTGAGAAGCTCTTTAAAAGAAAATGATTATCATCTCACATATACACACATAAAGCAGTGGAATCAAATATTAAAAATTTGTTGTCTACTTGTTCAAATTTACGTAGGCATTCCAGTGGTTATTAAACAGTACACTTCTAATGAGATATTCGATTCACACACCTGTTATTCTGTGAAGTGGAGCATCTTCATAATTGGAACTAAGTGTATCAACATCCAACATATTATGGTTTTTCATGAATATATGGAAATTCTTATGAAAATTCAGTGGGGCATGCTCACATATAATAAAACCTAAATTCTTAAACACCACAAAATTAGGATCAAAAGAATCTGTATGACCATTCAAACATTGGGTGGAATAGATCAACATAGAAACTAAGACACAAGTCTACTTTGATTTTGCAATGGTGGTGAGCTTAGCCACTAGTACTATATCCGCGAGTGTCTGGCTATGACTGTAGTGAGGGAGCACTTTATGAGTCTTACAGAGGGTTTAGACTTGGAGGTGGTGCTTGGAGATGACAACACGGTTAGAATGGTAGGAGTGGGGACTGTATGCTTTTAGAGGGAGTCATTGCCACCTTTGAATGTGACAAAGGTCCTTTATGTACCGGGGCTGAGGAGGAACTTGATATTGGTTTCTTGTATTGAGGACAAGGGATATGTTGTGGTGTTCTGCAATGGACAAGTGTTGATGTATCTCGTGGGATCTAGCGTGGCATCTGCTAGAGTGATTGGTGTCTGTGAGGGGAGACTTTACAGGTTCGTGTTTCAACCTACCAAGATCGTGATGAGGTCACAAAAGGGTGATTGTGTAGAGCAACAGGCTCCTGGGCAGGGGAGCGCACTACTAGTTTCAGGGTCCACTGGTACAGGTTCACAGAGGTCAGGAGGATTACTGGCTTTACAGAGTGCAAGAAATCTGAGTACAAGATCACTACAGGCCACAGGGGCATCTTCATCAGGGCCACAAGTGTCAGGGGATGGAGATGAGGCTCCCTTACTTGTGCAGGAGACATCTTCAGGGAGGAGTAAGCCAAGAAGGCTTTATGGTACCTTGAAGGAAGCACATGAGTCAGTGAGGGAGAGTAGACCACTAGAGAGGTTGGGAAACAACTTCCTCGGTAAGAGGGAGTGTTGAGAAAAATGATCCCAAGGAAGTGTTTCCTAGGCATTTATCCTTTTGACCTAGGAAGACACATTAATAATCTTTTTGTCTAGAGACATTATGAGTTTATTAATGTCTTGGAGCAAAAATACCTTTTATGAGTTAGGTACAGGTTCACAGAGGTCAGTAGGATTATTGGCTTTACAGAGCGCAGGAACTCTAAATACAAGATCACTACAGGCCACGGGGGCATCTATATCAGGGCCACAAGTGTCAGGGGATGGAGATGAGGCTCCCTTGCTTGTGTAGGAGACATCTTCAGGGAGGAGTAAGCCAAGAAGGCTTTATGGTACCTTGAAGGAAGCACATGAGTCAGTCAGGGAGAGTAGACCACCAGAGAGGTTGGGAAACAGCTTCCTCGGTAAGAGGGAGTGTTGAGAAAAATGATACCAAGGAAGTGTTTCCTAGGCATTTATCCTTTTGACCTAGGAAGACACATTAATAATCTTTTTGTTTAGAGACATTATGAGTTTATTAATGTCTTGGAGCAAAAATACCTTTTATGGGTTAGGTGCCATGTACTTCAATTTATTAAAGTCATTAGTGCTATAAAGTGACTTTATGTGAAAAGTAGATAGTGCACTTTATAATATTAAAGTGACCTTTATGTTTTAAAAGTCACTTATAAGAGAAAAAGTGCACAAGGTACAAAAGATTAAAAGGTGTTTAGGAGGCTCATTAAGTGAGGGGGACAACAAGAGAAAGGGGTCAAGAGAAGGAAATGATCTCTACCCTTGATCTAACGAGCTGAGATTTAATCTCAGCCATTAGATCTCTAGGGTTAGGTTTTCCTCACAAATGAAAGACAAAAAGGAAAAAGAAAGTATGAATTCTCATTATTCTCATGTGTGATATTGAGAAGAAAAATGAGAGTGTAGGAAGAGCTTGAGTGAGAGCAAGGAGGCAGAATTTGTTTTCAGGGAAAGGAGTGTACAACAAGAAGGTTCCAGGCTGAGTTTGAGTGGTCGGAGGCAAAGATTCAAGGAGGAATCAAGTCGAAACCCAAGGAGAGTTTCAGGCCGAGTTTTTAAGAGTAAACAGGCTGAGATTCTAGTTTAGGGCCTGCGCTGGGAGAAAGAGAAGTTGAGTGAGAAACTCAATATGTTACTTGGGATAAAGAGGAGATGTTCATACCTCTCTTCTTCAACCACAGTTCAGTCAGTAGGGGCCAGGAAACTAGATGTTAGAACCAGTGTACAGGCAGCCATAAATTCTCCTTCAGAGAGCCTACATGAAATTCGAGATTTCTGGGCACTTAAAGCGAGATTCTCGGGCCTGTTCCTGAGTGTATTAGTTCGCTCTTCAGGGAGGAGATGCCTGCTATAGGTGTGTGTATTTTCTGCTAAGGAAACCCAAGTTTTCATGGCAAATAGTTGACTGTCCAGTGGCCCGATTTCCTTTGCATAAGGAGCTGATATGAAGCTTGAAATTTCTGCTTAAGGAGAGCTGACTGTGTGTAAGAAATATCAGTCCAGAACTCAGTGAAAGAGGACTTCATAGGCACTCATTATAAAACACTTATTACAAATTTACTTGAAACATTTAAGCTACTTCTACACTTCACTTTTCCAGTTGATATGAAAAATAAGCAACACACACACATAAATTTACACGTTTACACAGTAATTTTTGGTCAACTGACCCCGGAAAAACCCACAAGGGGGAAACCAGTTCTAAGGGAGGATTTTATTTGGTTCTTAAGAAAATTTTGTACAACAAGAAATTTGGACTTATATCTTCCCTATGAAGTGCCTATGACCTTGTGGGTTTTTGGGTCAGTTGACCAAAAATTACTGTGTAAAAGTGTAAATTTATGTGTGTGTGCTGCTTATTTATTTTTTATATCAGCTGGAAAAGTGAAGTGTAGAGGTAGCTTAAATGTTTCAAGTAAATTTGTAACAAGTGTTTTATATCAGCGAAACTATTTAGGGTTGTGGGCATGAAAGCTTATACAAAAACCTTGAAACTGTGAAGGCTACAACAAACAAAATTTTTCTACAGCTCGGACTTGGACTCAGCCTGGGAATTGGTCAAGGGTCAACCTGGTCTCGGACTCAGCCTGGGGATTGGTCAAAGGGTCAACTCATAGTTGGACTTGGTCATGGGTCAACTCGGATTTGGACCGATCTGATTTCAATGACTCAATTTATTAAAAAATACATAAAATATTTAAACATTAATGAAAAAATATATTTTAAACATTCCAAACCATTAGTGACAAAATATGCAAATTTTGCTCATGCATATATCATGTAAGGGCGAAATTTGAATGTGATAAATTTTTTGAAATTGGCACCAAGTGAAAATTACAGTACATATGTTATATTTCCAATACAAGATTTGATTTATTTATACATCAAAAATTATTTTATACCTATAAATTCTTTACTCAATAAAATCTGAAAACTGCTGGAAAATAAATTCATTGGTATTTTAACTTCAGAAATTAAAATGCCGCGGAAATAAGAAAATAGGTAAATCAATTACACAACAACAAAAAAATCTGCCCAAAACATTCTTCCTTCACTTTATATTGCTCAGGAAAATTTGGTCATGTGGTATTGAAGAGCCATGGTATTGGTCTATGGTATTGTAACAAAGCCTATTTACAAGTTAATAATATCTTATGGTAAAGTGGGGGTGGATATCCATGGTTAAAAATCTTGTTATGTTGTAAGTATGGAGTTTTTATATGCTTATTAATGAAATTTAAATATTGCTACAAAATTATTATTATTAATTTATATGGTAAAATGGATCTTAACTTATAACTACTATTTATATCTTTAAAGTTTATATATTCTAATGTGATAGAGGGTTTATATATATCTCAAAAGTAATTATAATATTTTTGCTTTCAGATTTAATTAAAAAAATGTCATAAAATCAAATTCAAATAAAATATTTTGATTGTGAAATGAGAGATGGTTTTTGAGCATGTGGTATTGATGAGCCATGCTATTGGCCCATGGTATTGTGACAAAGCCTATTTACAAGTTAATAATATCCATGGTAAAGTGGGAGTGAATATCCATGGTTAAAAATCTTGTTATATTGTAAATATTAAGTTTTAATGTGCTTATTAATGAAATTTCAATATGGTTACAAAATTACTATTTTAATTTATATGGTAAAATGGATCTTAATTTATTGCTACTATTTATAAAATATTTTGATTGTGAAATGAGAGATGGTTTTTGGGTAGGAAGTTGGAACTTGGAAATCGACCCCTTTGGAAATTCGGCCCACTAGAACTCAACCCTCCTAGAAGATTTCGGCCTTGGAGAATTTGGCCCATCTCACTAACAGACTTGACCCTTTCTCACCTCGCACGACCCTTGCGCACTTGAGAAAATCCACTATGGCAATTTCGGCCTTCCTTTTCAACAATTCGACCCTTCTCTCCTAGACTCGGCCTGCATGAAATTTTCTCCTGAAATTTCCTTGCTGCAATCCTTTTCCCTTCTCCTCTGTCCTGGAGTCTCTCACTCCTTGAGAAAATCACTCTCTCTAGAATAGTAATGTAATGTGTGTTAAAATATCCTAAAACCAGCTACTACCTAAGCAAACATATCAGATCTAGTTATTTGTTGGTAATATTAACTTTTGCATGTAGAAGAAAACATGAAAAGCAATCCCACATAGTGCACAAATATTTCTGCCCTTCTAGATCAGTTTATCATTCAAAATTATCTTTAAAACTTACAAGAGCTCCCTTACAGGTAAAACTGGCTCGGAGAAATTAATCAGGCGAACAACAAACTTGAAAATTATAGTTTGCATGGAAATCGAGGTAACCTTCCCTCCAATCTGCACGGACGACTATACGACCTGCTCTGCTGGGTTGTATGGTTGCTCTTTTCCTTGCTGTTTACTGGCTGTCTGTCCTCGCTGAAGACTGGTTGCCTTCTCCTTGTTGAACTACTGTTGAAATTCTCACAAATGGCTGAAAATCAGATCTATGATTTTCTCCTTCACTCACGTGGCTTGTGAAATGAATGCTATGTGTGCTTTTGTCCTTTGCCTTCTCTTTCTTTTATAACTTTGACATGAGCCAAAAATTTAATCTTCAACGATTGAGATCTAACCGTGAGATCAATGGCTTAATTTAATCTTCAACGATTGAGATCTAACCGTGAGATCAATGGCTTTCTTTTAATTAAATTATCAGGTGACCCACTTAGTCACTATATTAATTAAAAGTCACTTTAATAAAAAAATGTTCACTTTATTAATTAATTAATAAGGTAAACTTCTGATAAAGCATGTGATACTTTTAATGATGATTTCTATAAGTAAACACCCTACTGGAAACACCTGTCTGAGCTACAAACACTAGCAATGTGTCTTCATCCTCTCCCAGGTTCTCATTATAATTTCTCCATGGGCCATGTTGTCGCCCAAGATGTACACCCAAATGTGGGAAAAGTTTCCAATCCCACAAGATATACTCTTTACCGCACAACACTCAAAGTAGGGGTTGTCACCTATTCCCTACTCACTTCGTTTGAGCTCTCTCCTTGGCAACCTAAGCGGGGTAGTCCCTAAAGAGAAAAACCTCAGTCCCTAATGATGGGTGGAGAGTACACCTGAAACATTGGATAGGATATAAAATCCTCAACACAGTTTCATCCGAAAAGTTCTCCCAATATGAATAACTGTGAAAACATACACTCTCTCATAAGGATAAACTTGTTGAAATCAACAAGTCTAGGAGATCTAAGGGCAAGGCAATCACTTCTCATAGTAACTTGAATAAAGATTAGATGACAAGTTGGATTAGTAAATTGAGCAATGTGAGGAAAATATATTAGATCAATATAACACTTAAGATGAAGCAGTGAGAAACCAGTGCCTTATAAACAATGCTCAAATGAATTCAAAGTACTTGCACAATAATAAATGAGATCTCAAGCTACAAGATAAGTAATGCTGCAAGAAAATGTTAGTACGAGAAATCAATAGATCGGGATAATCGAATATATGAGCAATAAAACCTTTAAGACCAATTTCAAGGAAAAGAGACTTGTGATTCCAAGTAAAGATGATATTCAAAGGACAATAAACTTGAAATGACAAGTATGATGATGTAAAGCTTGCAATCACAAATTATGCTCAATTCGAATTACAATGATCAATGATGATGGATGAATGCAAGATCTATCTAATGTGAGATGCAGGATCTTGGTTAATTTTAATTATATGCCTATGCTAAGGGTGAAGGCCTTCTTCTCAATTATCGAAGCAAGTCTTAAACAAGGTTGTAGAAAGCACTGCTGGGGAAGGAGACTAAGGCCTCATTAACGATACCTACCCAGGAGTTCTAACGATCCAAGTGCCTCCGTTTCTACAAGGGATTGCCCACAAGGGAACTGCAAGGTCACTCATTTTAACTGTTGAGTAAGGGTCAAGCTTCTCAAATTGGATAGATAAGGTGGTCCCAAACTTTTTATACAACCAAGCTTATGCTTGGAGGTAAATTTTAAAATGCAAGGCTAAATCTAAAACGATGATGCAAATGATGATTATATTGCTTCAATTTGATTATAATTATAGCAAAATGCTTCAATATGAGAAATTAAACCACTTATAACCAAGCTTATTGAATATACACTTAGAGCACAAGATTATAAGATTCCAACAGCAAATCAATGAAGCACTTCAAGATTACTCAAATGAAACAATAACAACAATTCAATTGCCTTTAGTTAGAGTGCTTATTAGGATTATTCACTTATATGATATGACAATTGAAACAAGTGAAGATAAAACATTGATACAAGCACAAGTAAACAATGGCAAATGAGATTACTAACAGTGAAAGAAGATGCAACTCAAAGACTAGAGCTAACTTATGATTAATCTAATGAAATGAGAACAATAGAAAAAGGATTAGTATCCAAAAAAAAAAAAAACTAAGGAAATGAAGGCTCCTCTAATGCCTTAAGGAGATCACAGAATGATAATACATCTATAACAAAAAATCACTCCTCAAGTCACCAAATGCCAAATATGGGAGCACAATCCAATAGATAACAAGTTTCAGTGATAAACACCTTGCACCAGACCTTAAGAAACCCCACGACCTTGATGGATTAGACCTCAATGCCCATGACCTAGCAAGGAAAGAAAGACTAGAAAATTTTAATAAATTTTATGTGATGAACTGCAATTATTCTCAACCCTTAAACTCTTTAAATTTAAATGTGAAAACCCTCCAAACAATTCGGCTTCAAATCAGATGGGTATTCAGCCTGCTCAAGCTCACGGCTAGGAGGAAATAGGCTTCAAAAGCCTTGTGGCTAGCCTAAAAATTGAGTCTTTATGATCAAATCCAAGAATGGCTAGTCCAAGCCCCAAAATGAGTGATAAAACCCTCCAAAAATATGAGTATAGGCCTGCAAATTACCAAGGGTTAGTGTCTAAGATCAAAGGCAAAAACAAGAAGCCTTAGGAGGCTTGCAGCTAGGGTAAACAAGCTCTAAGAGGCTGCGGCTAGCTAGAAATGAGCCAAAAGGTTAGCGGCTAACCAAAGGATGGTCTATAATCTGAACTTGAGCCCTAAAAATGTGTCTATCAATCTGCAAAATCAAACCCAAGTCAAATCTTCAATGAGAAAATGGAGAAATAATTAGAAAAAATTATTTACATTTAAAAAAAAAATTAAAACCCTTGCCAAAAATAAAATTCGGAAGTGATAGAAGGGCTTCAAGCCCTTGTGGCTCTCTTAGAGAAATTTCTTTTGATGAATGAACCCACATAATTTTGAATCGAACCCTCTTGGAGGCCTAGAAGAGTTCTCGATCCTTGCGACCTTGAAGAGAGAAGCCAAGAGGCTGGACGACCCTTCAGTTGATGAATCTTTGAGCTAGAAACCCTAGCTGTCTAGGTTAGGTGAGGGCTAGAGCCTTCAAAAAATTGATTTTTCCTTGAAACCTTGTGAGAAATCTGCATGCAAAACAAATTCAAGGAGAAACCCTTGTCCCTTTCTTCAGATCTTCAAGAAAATCAAGCTAAAACCCCAATGGATATATACAAATAGAAAATATATACAAGGGTTAGAGAATTATTTACAAAATTTCCAATGATTGATGGCTCTTATAAGCAGATCTATTCATTCAACGCACAAATAAATAAAAATAGATGAGTGAAGTAATTTAATAGGTGAGCAATAGCCAAGATTTCTGCAAAACAAATCGTTAGATAAGTCCCTAGAATTTAACAAGATGGGATCTTAATCTTTCTTGTCTTGGGAGTTGGCTGGTTCAACCAAAGACTTCTCCTCACACCCAAGATCTGAATATTATAAAAATCTCTACACACTTAAGATCAAGTTATTAGATCAGTAGAGGCATATATAACACAATAATTCTCAAAATCTAGAGATACCTGCTAGATAAATTGAATTACAATGCTTTTCTAAAACCCAATAACTAATGCAAGATACTTGTGCAAATAGTTAGTCTAACAACTAGCTACTGAAATAACAACTTATAAAATTTAATTCAGTAGAGCATTAAGAGCATGATTCAGAAAAATATTACCCACAAGAAGCAGAAGAGGAACACCACCATGAATAAACCCTAAAGACTTCTTTGTTTTTTCCAGAAAAGTAGTACAACAACAAAGCTTGACTTAGAGCTCGATACATATGATCTTTTGATTAAGCATGATACAATGAGGAGCAAATAGCTTCCTTATATAGAAAAAATGAGACGATGAGGCCCCTCAAAGTGGAAAAATGACTAGTTCCCTTGATCCATGGCTTGATCCTTGTCAAAAGAATTCAATCCCTTGATTACTGCCACACAGATCTCCAAAAAAATTTGATTTCCTTGATTGCTGAGCTAGATGGACCAAGCTTTGACTTCTGGGTGGTTTTGGACCACTGTAGAATCTCTAAAAAATAGAATTCTCGAAATTCCCTCATTTAAATAACCACCTGGACCAAAAATTTGATTTCTCTTGAGGAAATATTTCTTTCTGGCCCAATGATTTTTTTGTGGGAATTTTATAATCTTTTTGACTTGATTCCTTTTTCGGGAAGTTCCTCATCGATTTTAAATAATTTTTTCCACTTGGAGATAATTTAATTTTCTCTCATTTTTATTTTTTTGACAAATTTCAAGTTAATTATTTTGACATTTTTTCACTGGAAAATAAATTAAATTACTCAAAAGGGGTTTATATGTATTTTCCACCCTCAAAGTGTGTTTGGATAGAAAGTATAGGAGTTGAGGTGTAAAATCAAGTACTCATACCCCCTATAATTTCTATATTCAATGCTTTTTACATCAAATATTACATAGACATCACATTAGAAGGGGAAATTTAACAATTAAAAATAAACCTCTAGACATAACCAAATTCTGCGACACTTGACAAATGATCTAGTATGATTATATGCACAAACTTGACAACACTAGGACTCACCTAAGACCTTACCATTGAGCCTCACTCTAGCTTTGGGGTATGTGTGGGAGAAAAACTCTAGCAATTATTTGTAGTTGAAAAGCACAAATAATTAGCAAAGGAAAAGAACCTCCCTAGAATGAAACCCTTTGCTAAGAATCAAAGGCTTATCTAGATGTTTTTACATGGCTTTATAGACATACTAAATTCATTTTTACAATAATTGCCCGAAGGGCTGCAAAATTTGGGATTACAATGGAAACATGGAAGCTACATGATGGTGATGACTTTGAAAAAATTTCATCTGTTTTGTTCTTTTTCTCTGCATCTTGGGAGTTGACTTGTCATGAAACATTGGATTCTTCGAAAGTTTGATGCAACTTTGATTATTGCAGTGAATCGTCGTAGGCCCCATTTCAAGACCAAACAACCCCGAGAGCATTTTGCAAAGCCATATGGCCTCACAACTCGCAAGACTTATAGCCATGTACTCGACCTTTGCTGAACTAAGTACCACTGAGTGTTGCTTCTTGCTAAACAACGAGATCATAGCTGATCCCAAGCTAAAGCAAGAACATGAGGTCTTGAAATACTCTTCCTATCCACTGTACTCCTAGCCCAAACTAGTTCAGTGTATCCCTCCAATTGCACTTCACCAACCTTGACATTTCTCAGTCCAAAGTCCACTGTACCAAAAAGATATTTCAACACATGTTTCGCTGCCACCCAATGAACTCTCATCCGTTGCACCATGAACTAATTGAGTGTATTCACCTCCATGGGTGTAGACATCATCTTGCAATCCTCCATCTTGAATCTCTTCAGGATTTGAACTCCATGCTTGCCCCACCATAGGAAAATATCTCCTGGCTATTACCACACCTCTAGTTTTAAAAAGTAGCCCATCAATCCAATATCCTTCATCTCGAACTCCGAAGTAAGGTCCTCCTTGCACATCCCTATGAGCCTCTTTGTTCCTGTTAGAAAGAGATCATCAACAGACAATACCAACATAAGTGGGTCACCATCAATAAGTATATAGTACAAGCTGCAGTTTGCCTCATTCTCGGTGAAGCCCAATCCAACTAGGTACCCATCAATCCTCGAGTACCATGTGTGAGGTGCCTGCTTAAGTTCGTATAAGGCCTTCTTTAGTCTGCATACATGAGATTTCTTCCCATGCACCTCAAATCCTTGAGGTTGCTCTATATACACCTCTTCATCAATTGCCCCATTGAGGAAGGCGGTCTTCACATCCATCTGATGGATCCTCCATTCCATCTCTGAGGCAATAGATATAACTACCTTGATAGATGCATATCTGGCAACATGTGCTAATTTGTCCTCGTAATCCACTCCCTCCTTTTGGGAGAACCCTCTCGCAATGAACCTCACTTTGTACTTCTTAATATTGCCATCTGCTGCATGTTTGATCTTGAACATCCTTTGAGAAGTGACCATTGAATTCCCCTCAGGCCTTGGTACTATTCCACACACATCGTTCCTCATGATGGAACTATACTCTTCCACTATGCTGTGCCTCCAGACCTGCGGGTGTGCTGCCTCCTCAAAGGTAGAAGGCTCAGACTCACTGATTTTGCTCATCAAGGCCATATAACTGGAAAATCTTGTTGGTGGTCTACCCTCGCTGAAGGTTTTACTATTAGCCTCCACATGCTCTTTTGCATCCCTCAAGGTCTGCTCAGACCATCTCGGCCTCCTCTCGGTAGAGCTCGAAGGAACATGTCGCTTCTCCTCTTGATGAGAAGGCTGTGGCCTTGCTGCTGGTCAGTGAAGTTGTTTTTTAACTATATATAAATTAGGTATAATTTATTATAATATATACTTATGTAATAAAACCTAAAGTTTAAGTGCTATTAGGGAAGGGGTTGGTCATTTATATTCCCATTTTTAATTCAAGATTTAAGGTTTACGTTTTCAGTTAAAAATTTCCATTCTCTTAGCATAGTAGTATCAAAGGTTTAGGGTACCATTAAAAGCCCAAGATCAATAAAGAGAGGGTCTAATTTAAATGCCATATTTCTAAAGGAAGGATATAAGTAGACAAGTATGAAGTCTAGTCAAACCTAGTGAATAGCCAAGTAAAAAATGAGGTAAACCTTTTTGGAAACACATCATATGATGGCTAATATGGCTCAAAAACGTGTTTCCCACCCATGGGATGCATTTATATGGCTGAAAATGTGTTTCAGGCTGTATCACATGCGTTTTCATGTTCCCTTATGGAAACATGCTTGGGACAACCTCTTGTACTGAACTTTTCTCGGAACTTAGATTAGAAATAAGAGGGGTTGTTCAAAGGAAAGAAGACACCATCGTCTTTAATGCAAGCAAGATCCACATTACTGCGATATTAGATTGGCAAATCAATTACAAATTCTTGAGACAAAAAAAATAAAAAAAATCAGTGAATGCCAAACTCGTGGTGGAAAATTAGATGAAATCAACAAATTACAATTGATAAATGACAATCATGCTATAGAATTTATGTTTAAAGCCTCAACTATAAGGCATTATCTGGACATAATTTTTGGTGCACCATTTATGGAAACAATAGTTTATTTCACCTTAAATCTGAGAAAAAATAATAAAAAGAAGATACATGACATGATGTTACAAGGTCTTGCATTGATGCAACCTCATCATAAGACTCACACAATGTCTCAGATGTCATAACTCAAGCTGATCAGAAAGATCAAAAGAAGAAATACGAAAAAGAGAACTTAGTTAACATCTCGATAACACTCCGATTTTATCTCGAAATCACGATTTTTTGGCCTAACTGATGTTTGCCAAATTTTTATTGATATTTTCCCGATTTTTACGATTTTTTGGTTTTGCGGACCCTTGTCGATTTTATCCCGATGCCAATGTTCGCAACATTGGTTATAAGACCTCAAAAGAAAACAACGAAATTGTAGATGAATAAATTTATCAACTACCCAGGTTTTTAGAGATCTGCATTAGTTACCCTATAGTTGTACTCGACATACAATCCTGTATCCATATACCCATGGTACCTACCTTGGTTTTTTTATTTTCTCGGGGCTGGGGGTATTGGGGGTTGGGGGAGGTGTTTAGGGGTGTGACCAGGGATGCTTTTTCATCCTCTCAGGGGATGTACCAATGTCCCCCATTTTAGGAGATTGCTGCAGGATGTTCGGATGATAGCCCCATTTCACAGGAGATTTCCCAAGCAGTAGGCACAGCCCTGGCTGACCCCTGCAATGAGGACATTGAGGGTTACCGCCAATGTCCCCTTGTTCTTGGGATATAGAGGATGCATCCTGGATGCCAGGGAGCAATTCTGTGGAACGTATGATGTCGTTATCATCCTGTATTATTATTGTAATTTGATGAACAAATGACGATCTATACCACTTGAATCTAGTTCATGTTGTGTTTCTATATCCCTATTTCTCAGGATTGTTTTATTTTATTTAGTGCCCACATTTATGTTTAGATGGAATATGCAAGGTACTTTTGAATATGAATAGTCTTTGAAGGTCAGTTTAATTACTGATGCATTAGAAATATACGATATAGAATATATAAAATTGCCAGGTAATGGATAGTATTCCATAAGTTTCTGCAAGTGTGAGGAGAAAAAGGATGACTATTTAGCGTCTCTTCTAAAGAATTTATGCTTTAAGACCAATTTCGAAGGAGTTAAAACGTTTTTGTATTAATGATAGAATGATCAGAGACTTGCATATAGTTAGATGTGCCTAGGAGCACCTCAGTGAACTATGAACAATCTTCTGCGAGTTTGTGAGTGTGAGCAGAAAATGGTTATTCAGTGTCCCTTCTAAAGATTTCCTGAGGCTTTGAAGTTTAAGTTTGAAGGAGGTAGATAGTCTTTGTATTTATGAAAGAAGGAACAAAGACTTGCATATATTTAAACATGTCTAGGAGCACCTTCGTGAACTTACGAAAGAAATCATAAATGCACATTGCATGATAAGGTACTCTTAAAACATGTTTGAAACATGGACTGAAGATATACAAGTCAACTACTGTGTATATGTTAAGTTTGTCATGTGCACAAAAAGGTCACTTTCCCTTAGGAAGATGATGATATTGTGTCAGTAATGAAAATAGACAATCAGGATTACCAGAAATTGAGGTTTCAACAAAATACATTGAATTGTTCTACTAAACTTCTTGAGTGTAGAAGAATATGAGTAAATTTTATTTAGGACAAAAGCATTTGGCTGTTATGCATTCTATTTCTCAAACGGACAAAGCAATGGCATACCTGGAAAAAAAACACTTTCTGCAAGGGAAAGCATATCGGTAATTCACATATAAGGTGGTTTTTGGAAGTTATTCAAATCTTATTGTTCCCTTAATGACTTACTGTTGGCTACCCAATTTGGCGTTATGTTTGGGAAGCCAAAACATTCTAAGAAAATTTCAAGGGAAGGGGCAGTTTCAGGGGGAAATACTATTATGCTTGGAAGTTGTGAATGGAAGCAAATATCCAAAAGCCTGGAATTGTTCAAGTTGAAAATTTGGAAAAAAAATGTCAAACTTTCACATGCGACCAAATGTAATGCATGGTTGAAATAGAGAGTAGTAATGGTGATTAGCACAAAAAAACTTGACACTGAAATGTAAACCAACTAATGGTAAATTGTAGAGAGTGAGTATTTTGCTGGCTTGAAATATACTCCCTGTGCATGTACATTGTTGTGATCTCAAAAATGCATGTTTATTTTATTCTTTTGCATATTGGAATTCAGTTAACTAAACCCTTGATTTTGCAAATGAGTTATTCTTGTCAATGAAAAATTTCTTATACTGACTTTTGCAGGCAATGGAGCGAGTAAGATCTTTGGAAACCAGCATCTTTGGAAAGAAACCTAGTGAATTTATGCAAATATTTAAGGTACAAGTTACAACTATTAAACAATGCTAATTAGATCAAAACAGGGGTAAAAACTTGTCTGGAATCGAATTTGAGCAATGCCTCCAAACTTTTGCTTAATGTGCTGATATGTGGGAATTACAAAATTTTCTGGGTTGATTTAGCGTCACATGCTTCCTGGTGTTGTAAATTTAAAATCATTGAATTCCGTTTACACTTTTAGGTGATTTTATGATCCAATTGTATATCTAGATGTTGTTATCCTTATGTTATGATTATAAGTTCACAAAATGAAAAAGAAAATGTTAAAATTTCATGTTTTCCTTGGGCAATTCAAAGGCAGAAATATCGTATGCTGACATGCTTGACTTCACATGGATAATTCACAACATAGAATGTGTGATACTTTGTTCCCATGTTACATTGCATGTTTGGGATGGGGAGATGGCTGAAATGGGTTTCAAGGACAGATGGAAGGTAGTCCCAAATTTGTAGGGCCCAGGGGATAGGGGGAAGAGGGAACGGGTTTCAAGGACTGATAGTGTTAAACTTTTACTTCATGACAACAGGTCTGTACTTTAGAATTTTACCCTGTAATGGAATAAAAAAACTTATGAAACACCTAGCAAAACTTGGGACTTGAAAAAAATGAAACACTTGAAGGAAGCTTTAAGAGTGTATACTGTGTATAAAGAGGTTAAATCATTACAGCTATAAAAAAATGATAGATCTAAGAAAAGACAAGTTTAAAAAAATCAGATCTGAAGGCTAAATCAGTGCAATGCCAATCCAGCATTAAATGGAATAGAAATCAGATTACATGCTAAATCAGTGTAGTACCAACCCAGCTGTAAATAGAAATCAAATCTGTAAAAAATTTGATCAGTGTACTGAATAAGCACCTGCAATCACATATTTTCCGCTACAACAAAAGAATATTACATAAACCAAAATCAACTTCTCAGAAGCTCATAATGAAAAACACTTTGACTAGAGCACCCTAGCTATCACCTCACAGCACTCTTCAGTCTAACTCACATACATAGAAGTCATTCACCCTTCCTTCCCCTTTATGGTAGGACGAGGGGTTACAGGTAAAAGTCGTAGATTAGGCCCATTTAAGAGAATGAGTCCACGACCACAACTCTCCGCCTTGACAAGGTTCTCTTTAACCCTAACCAATTAATTTACCTTAGATGTATTAAGGGTAGCTGGTTACATGACAACTCGTGCCAAGCAGGTTTCTCCAACTAACTCAAATAGTGCACCCCAGATGTGCCAAAGTAGGTACATTTCCACTCATGCTAAGCACCCACTCCATATATTTTAATGCAACAATTTAAGTAGTGCGCCTCACATGTGCCAAGATGGGTACATGTCCACACGTGCCAAGCACCCACTTGACATATTTTTATGGCACAACACATATTTTTGTGCAACAACTTAATTAGTGCACTGCCCTAGTGTCGATGATGATGGCTCGAACAAGTGCTTCTGCATAGGCTAGGTGTCAAGTATGCAGAAGATGTCCAAAAAGCCTCTTTATATTCTTGCTCATGTTCAGTAAAGTGACTTTTGTGATCACTTTTCTAAGTCTAACTTAGGAAAAGCACATTGATTAATTTATTAATTAATGTTGACTATTGGACTAAGGTTTTTTAATTAGAACTAAATTAGATCTAATCTCTACCGTTTATCTTAAGTGAGGCATAGGATCTTATCCTAGCCACTCATCTCTTAGGAGATCTAGGGTTTGAGATCTAGCTCAATAAGAAATTATAAAAGAAGCCTAAGGGAGAGTTGGAAGATGCATCGATTTCATTGGGAGTTCGAATTTCTCAAGAGTCAGAGACTCAAAATCTAAGATTAAGAAAAGTGTGTAACAAGGAGATTCCATTGAGAAGGATTCGAAGGAGGCTGAGATCTTGGAGAGAAAGATTAGGATTTGAGAGGAGGTCGAGACTCCCAGCTAGAGGCTTGCACAAGGGGGCCATACAACCTAGGTGAAGGGGGAGTTTCTTCCAATGCGCAGGGGGTTGTATAGGGCTTGGAGAAAGGAAACCTATTTATAGGTTGGAGAAGCCAAGTTTCTAAGGGGCTGAATCTTTCAGGAGGATGAGATTTCTAAGTGGTCAAAAATTCCAAGTTCTATTTTGCTGTATTTTTTGTGTATTTTCTTAGGGTCATTTTCCCTATTAACGGGAGTCCTTAATTTTCCTGAGGAATAAAAGGTGAAGGAGAATTTGGAGGGTGAAAATTTTGCTGTGTTTGTGACTGATTTTTATTTAAATTTCCGCTGCAAATTATTTAAGTTAAAATACCAGTGTATTTATATTCAACTGTTTTTTAGAAAAATAATTTACTGGGTGAATATATTTTTTGGGCATAAACTAAATTGCTAGGAATTTAAATTAGATATGGTATTGGAAAATTAATGTGGGTATCAAAACAATTAAATCTGAGAAGAGCGTTTTGTCACAAGGGTTACAGGAGAATAATTATTTTCCAACAGTTATATTTTTTTGGGTTGAGTATTTGATTTGGAGGTTGTAAGGATGGCTGCAATTGGGCCGAGGCTTGAAGACCGGTTGTCAGGTGCATCCGACTACAGTCCTTGGAAGGAGAGGATAGCATTGATGTTGATGGAAAATGGGATATGGGAGTTTGCATATTAGTAACTCACCCCTCCTATTGACGCTACACAATTGGCCGCTCGTAACCAAAAGGACGTGAAAGGCAAGAGGATCATTCTGGATTGGGTGAAGGATCACGTGATCCCTCATCTCTTCGGAAAGAAAACAACCAAGGAAATGTGGGAGGCTCTGACAAAGTTGTACTAGAGCGAAAATCACAATAGGAAAATGGTGTTTAGCGAGAAGCTCAAGGGCACCAAGATGTCTAGATCAAATACAGTAGTGTCTTATCTCTCCCGGATCACACAGGTTTGTGATGAGTTGGTTATAGTTGGAGAGGCCATGTCGGAAGAGGAGTTGGTGAGGATTGGATGGCTTCAGAAAGCCATGGGCTCCCATCTTTAAGGGTATTGTTGTTGATTTGGGGTAGCATCGGATGTGCTCTAAGTCTCAAACTTTGTGGAGAGGTTTAGACACACGTATTCCAGATAACCCAGGAATCGTTTGGGGAAATTCCACCCAGAGACAGTTATATTTAATAAATTAATTATTTTTAATGAGACCCTAAGTCTAAACTTAGGAAATTAAAATAATAAATGGATATTAATCTAAACTGCGAGTGTAACTTGTAGAAAAAACAGATCTAGTCAAAATGTAATCTTAGCCATTGATTGGAGATCTAATTTTCGCTGTTGAAGTCTTAACGAGAAGACTATAAAGAAGACTTGAGGGTCATTTGGAAAGATACACCGAGACAGAGAAAGAATCCAGAGATTGAAATTCGTTAGTGAGTAGTGCTTAGGGAGAAGATTGATCGAGAGGATTCTCGCAGAGAGGGGCAATAATTCCGGTTGGATGTTTTCCCGAGTCAGAGAATACATAGCAGAGAAGATAGAAAGCAGTACCAGCAGAGGCAACATAGCAGCTATATATAGACTGCGAACGCCAATAGTGGCAGCACAGTAGTCCAGAGGAGGTTCGAGTTTCAGCTGAGGATCAGTCAAATCTAGTGCCGGAAAGCCGGGGTGTGAGACTGGAAGGGGCCAGAGGGTCAGATCCAGCCAACAAAAGAGCCAGAATGCAGAAGCCATGCAGTCCCCACGCAGAGTGACATAGAGACTTCGCAGAAGCAGTAGAGGGCTTGCCATCCGGGGTT
Source organism: Pinus albicaulis (assembly GCA_034641835.2). Classification (NCBI taxonomy): domain Eukaryota; kingdom Viridiplantae; phylum Streptophyta; class Pinopsida; order Pinales; family Pinaceae; genus Pinus; species Pinus albicaulis. The sequence continues at coordinate 259,942,167 of CM076570.1, forward strand.
TTGGCCAGTTGGGCTTCCAGTGTAAGTGTGAGGTTTTTCTCACTAATTCTTTGTCAGTCATATTCTCTGCAGGGATAGCTAGAAAGGCATCCCAGATTGTATTCAGAAAATTACTGCATAATATATAAGCCCTCAGGTCTGCTGCACCAGTTTTCCCGCAATGGGTTTTTCTGGTGATGTTTGTCCAAAAATAACGGTGTCAGATGTGTCTATGATTTCTTCTTGTTCAATTTTGTTTCCACACTTGTATTTTTCTGCAGTTTATGAAGTGACGGTTGCAGTGTGTTTAATTCGATGTTGCCGTAGCAATAAATTGAATAATTAATTTATTGGTTAGAAGAATTAATATCAGTTGCTGCAATAGGATTCCAAATTTGGAATTTTCACATGGTATCAGAGCTTGTATAGCTGAGTGCAGGAGGAACAGAAGAACAAATCCATAGATCCAACGTTGGTGAAGTCGAGATCAAAGAGCTGCATAAGTAACAGATTGATCTCCCAACAGATTGTGCAGTCCAAGCCAAGAGGGCCAAAACTAGCAAGGAAAATCTCTCTTTGAGTGAGTTGACAAAGAGGAAATATTTTTCCAGATTGCAGTTGGTAGAGGCAGAGGGAGTAGCACAACAGATCAACGCAGACTAGTAGCCGAAGGGATGCAATTTTCTGCGTAGCAGTGATTGCTGGTGTAGAAAGCGTCAGAAGAGAGATCTGAAGACATTTTGGGGATTTTCGACCTTAAAGAGTTTCATGCCCAAGAAACTCAGATTTCCCGTGTAGAAGCAACATAGTTCGTGACTTATTTGGCTTACTTCAGCAGGGAGTGCTTAGAGCCAGCTGCGAAGAGGGTTAGAGGCAACAAATCGACAACATGTGGGGGATTATCTTCCTCAGAGAATTCCTAGCCGGAGAATTCTATTTGTTGAAATATAAGCAGTAGTATTGTGTCGCAGATCTACTATCTCCAGCAAGGAGTGCGTAGGCCAAGCCAACAACTGCGCAAAAGAGAGAGAGGGAGCTAGTTCTATTCATTTTTCGATAGAATGACCTCAGTTGGGTAGGATCCATGGAAGAGCAGCAAATTAATTCCAATTGCTGCAGATTTCTCACATGGATCAATATCCTTGCTACAAGAGCCCAGCATAATCAATAGCAGAAGGATCACATTGTCAACAAATGCAATCATTCATTCAGATGATAGCTGCATAGCTAGTTGCAGTCAATACTCGGGAGACAGTTGCATAACTAGTGGCAGTGGCACAGGCAGTGCGAATTGCCCAGTTGTAGAATGCAAGTGCAGTTCCAGCCATAATATTCCCAGTGCAGAGCTATGCAGTTTTGTTTCCAGCACAGGAGGACAGTGTGAGTTGCGAGGAGGGAGCAGAGAGATTTCCCATTGGGAGATCGAGACTCAGAGGGAGTCTAGTTTCAGAGGAAGCACCCCTATGGAAGCTAGTACTTCAAGATTTGAGGAGATCAAACTTATAATTGTAGTATTTGCAGCAGCAGTGCAGAAGCATCAACATGTGAATAACAACAACAATATGAGTAGATCAGAATTTTCAATAATTGCCCACATATCTCCATGGAGCAATGGGGTGATCTAGAACTGTAGCTCAACAAAGTTGCAGATGGGCAGGATCCTTGAGGAGTCCACCTCTTGGATCACAACCTTGCTACGGGTGCCCAAGATCAACAGTAGCAGGATGGAGGAGTTTTCAGTCGGTGCAGAGCAGTGCAGAAACGACATATGCAGTAGTTAGCAGCCCGGAGCAGAGTTGCAGCAGCGCAAAGTGACGCAGTGCAGAGCAGCAGTAGTGCAATGTTTCAGAGGGATAGCGTGGGTCTAGTAGCAGTCAGAGTTTCAACATCGAGATGCATCCTGATCACTTGTTCAGATTCATGAATGTTTTTCAGTTGCTTCTCTCAGCAGCTGAGTTGTAGTGCAGAGTTAGCAGTGGTAGTGCTAGCAGCAGATGCAACATTTGGGAGGGAGTTGTAGTATAGATGCAGTGTTGATCGTGGTAGGGTCAGCAACAGTATAACATGAAACGCAGTGATTGATGGGCAACATGTCAGACATTAGCAACACAATTTAGAGCAGTGTGCAGCAGGGCATATTTGTTAGAGCACATTCCTTGCTAAGAGGGAGCACATTCCTCGCTAAGAGGGAGTATTGATTTGGGGTAGCATCGGATGTGCTCTAAGTCTCAAACTTTGTGGAGAGGCTTAGAAACATGTATTCTAGATAACCCAACAATCGTTTGGGGAATTTCCACCAAGAGACTGTTTTATTTAATAAATTAATTATTTTTAATGAGACCCTAAGTCTAAACTTAGGAAATTAAAATAATTAATGGGTATTAATCTAAATTGTGGGTGTAACTTCTAGAAAAAAGCAGATCAAGTCAAAATGTAATCTTAACCGTTGATTGGAGATCTAATCTCGGCCATTGAAGTCTCAACAAGAAGACTATAAAGAAGACTTGAGGGTCATTTGGAAAGATACACAGAGACAAAGAAAGAATCCGAAGATTGAAATTCTTTAGTGAGCAGTGCTTCGGGAGAAGATTGATCGAGAGGATTGTCGTAGAGAGGGGCATTAATTCCGGTTGGAGATTTTCCTTAGTTGGAGAATACATAGCAAAGAAGACAAAGAGCAGTACTAGCAGAGGCAGCATAGCAGCTACGCAGAGATTGCACAGAGCCAACAGTGGCAGTGCTGTAGGCCAGAGGAGGTTCGAGTTTCAGTTGAGGATCAGTCAGATCCAGTGTCGGAAATCCGGGGTGTGAGACCGGAAGGGGCCAGAGGGTCGGATCTAGCCAGCAGAAGAGCCAGAACGTAGAAGACATGCAGAGTGATGCAGAGATTACGTAGAAGCAGTGGAGGGCTTGCCATCGGTGGTTTTGGCCAGTTGGGCTTCCAGTGTCAGTGTGAGGTTTTTCTCACCAACTCTTTGTCATTCATATTCTCTGTAGGGATAGCCAGAAAGGCATTCCAGATTGTATTCAAAAAATTACTGCATAATATATAAACCCTCAGATCTGTTGCACCAGTTTTCCCACATTGGGTTTTTTCGGGGACGTTTTTCCGAAAATAACGGTGTTAGATGTATCTATGATTTCGTCTTGTTCAATTTTGTTTCCACACTTGTATTTTTCTGCAGTTTATTTAGTGAAGGTTGTAGTGTGTTTAATTCGATGTTGCCGTAGTAATAAACTGAATAATTAATTTATCAGTTAGAAGAATTAATACGAGTTGCTGCAATAGGATTCTAGATTTGGAATTTTCACAATTGTGGCACAAGAGAAGCTTCTAGACTGGGATAGGTTGTAGGATGACTTCATCTAGGAAGAGATTTTTGAGGATTCTCTACATGGTGCCTAGCAAAAAGGTGGTAATGAGAACCTTGACCTTGCTAGTCAAGCAAAGAAGGGTAAAAGAAAGACCAAGAAGAATTCCAGAGGAGAGGCTAACTCAGAAGCTGAAAAGAAGAAAGACATGAACAAAGTAAAATGCTTTGTATGTCATAAATTTGGCCATTACATAGGTCAATGTTCGAACATGAAGAAGGGGAAGGGGAAGGGGAAGGGGAAGGGCAAGAATACTCCTTTCAGGTTCCATTTTGCTGTATTTTTTATGTATTCTATGAGGGTCATTTTGCCTGTTAAGGGAACCCTTAATTTTTTGAGGAATAAAAAGTAAAGAAGAATTTGGAAGGTGAAATATTTTCTATGTTTGTGACTGATTTTTTATTCAAATTTCTGTTGCAAATTATTCAAGTTAAAATACCAGTGTATTTTTATTCAGCAATTTTTAGAAAAATAATTTACTGGGTGAGTATATGTTCTATGCATAAAATAAATTACTAGGAATTTAAATCCGATTTGTTATTGGGAAATTAACATGGTATTAGAGCAATAAACATCGAGAAGAAGGAAGATCAATTTTGTCATAGGGGTAAACCGTAACAACAAAATATTTATTTTCCAAACAATTATTTTCTTCTGGGTCGAGTATTTGATTTGGAGGTTGTAAGGGTGGCTGCAACTGAGCTGAGGTTTAAAGACTGGTTGGAGGGTCCATCCAACTATAGTCCTTGGAAGGAGAGGATAACATTGGCATTGATAGAGAGAATGGGATCTGGGATTTGCAAATAAGTAATTCACCTTTCCCACTAACAACTGGTTGCCCATAACCAAAAGGACGTGAAAGCTAGGAGGATCATTCTAGATGGGGTGGAGTTTCATGTGATTCGTCATCTTTCCGAAAAGAAAATAACCAAGGAAATGTGGGGGGCTTTGACAAAGTTTTACTAGAGTGACAATCACAACAGGAAAATGGTGCCGAGGGAGAAGCTCAAGAGCACCAAGGTATCCAAATTAGATACACTAGAATCTTATCTCACCAGGATCACATAGGTTTGTGATGAATTGGCTATTGTTGGGGAGGCCATGTCAGAAGAGGAGTTGGTGAGGATGGCTTGAATGGTTTCACAAAACCATGGGCTCCCTTCATCAAGGGTATTGTGGCATGAGTTCCAGATTGGGAGAGACGTCGTGGGATCACTTCATCGAGGAGGAGATTCAAGAGGAGTTTGTAGATGGTGGCCAACAAAAAGTGATGATGATAACTTGTTGTTGCTACTACAACGCCCTCCAAAATTTTGGCCTATATCCAAATTTCAGAGCCTACTCTGACCTTGCAAGCTGTCATTCCTAGTGGCAAGAGTCATTCCATGTAAATCTTGTAAGTTTTCTAGTCCCTTTTGGAAGAAAACCTAAGTGTCATCTTTTGACATGGGAAGTGTTGTACATTGTGAAAGTAGAGTTATGGTCTATTTCAAGAGGCAACTTTGGTATTGATGGGTCCTATCTATCATATAGACATGTATCAGACTTGTTACCACTCAAACTAGCAGGGGCTCTAAAAGGGGGTCCTTGGAGGGCAACTACTAGATCAAGGGAAACAGATGGAGCAATAGCCCACTGTCACCTCGGCTAAGGCTTCCTGTTCTTTACGAACTTTCACCAATGGGAGGAGACCCGATATGATAAGTGTTTGGTCAATTTAGTGTATCCTAAATTGCTGCATTTAATTTGTCAATCCGGGAATCGTAAGCTGATGAAGTGCGGCGCACTATATGTGCAAGATAACCTATTTCTTAACTTTTTGTCGTTTTTGGTTTTCTAAGATGAAATGGAAATTCTAAAATGAAAACAAATCTACAAAACTTTACATGGGAGCACAACCAAATTGAGGACCAACAATTTCCCATTTCTCCTTTTCAATGTGGAAGTAATCTCCAATGTCATCTTCCAAGGGGCTAATGATCACCTTCAAAAGGAGAATCAACGGGGGTACTATCCTTGGGAAAGGTAAGGTTAGTCTCAACTTCACCTTCCATAAACTCATCCTTCCCAACACATGTGCTCTCAAAATCATCCTTTTGCATTGTGTGGACCCAACGATGACTCATCTTCTTGCTTATCACTTAGACTATCAAGGTTATCTCCCACCGCTTTAACGAGACCTTACTTGAGGGCTTTATCATAGGTAATGAAAGGAGGGTTCTCATCAGAAATTAAAGGGGAACTTGAGACTTTTCCTTTGAAGACATATTCCTTACCAAGATCCTTTTCAAGACTACTCATTCCATTGCGTAGCTCTTGCACAAAGGAGTCTCTGAGAGCCTCCCACTCTTCATGAGGGATGCCACCCCATCTTTCTAAAAAGATACCTTCAAAATTATCATAATCAATGGCAATCTCATGAGGGAGGCTATCGTACCAATCTTTAACTTGACATTCAAGTGATAAAGCCAAAAACCTCATAATTGTGTCATCATTGTCAATCCTTACTGGGGCTAAGGTCCAAAATAAGTCGTTAAGATGGACATTGGGATCTTGATTAGGACTTCATTTGAATTTAGGCATCCCGCTTCTCATCCATGCCTTGATTTTCGGACACTCTAGAACTTCTTCAGTACCAAGGTCATTTTAGGGAGGAGGGAAACCATGGTGCTCGAGATAGTCCATTTCTTATGAGTTTTACACATTAGGATTAAAAATGGAGTCACCAGGGTGAATGTAGATGCCTTGATAGATGCTTGCTTCACCCTACAAACATTATATTTGAAGTTCAATGAAGAACTAGGGCTTTGTTCTTCAAATAGAGTCGTCGATAATGATATGTCAATATGTCGTATGGGGAACTTAAACACATGTCTCTTGTCCCTGGCAACGGTGCTAGAAATGTTACCACTCAAACTAGCAGGGGGTCCTTGGAGGGCTACTACCAGATTAAAGGAAACAAATGGAGCAATATCCCACTGTCACCTCGACTAAGACTCCCTACTCTTTACAAACTTTCACAAATGGGAGGAGACCCGATATTATAAGGACCACCAAATAAGTAGACAATGATAGGGTGAGGTGATTCAAGGGCCTATCCACGAGAGAGACTCAGATATATAGCTTGCTTGCTTTGGAAGGCAAGGTTGAAGGCTCTCAAGGAAGGGCTCAAGGAGAGTTTCAAGGTTAAGGTTTAGGGAATGTATAATGGAGGCCCATAAATCCTAAAATTCTTGTAAGGGCTTGAATTCCAAGTGGTCTTTGAAGAATTACTCTTAATGACTTGTGGGACCACACGAGACCAAGTGGACTCGGGGAGGGTAGGTCAAGGGGGTAGGGTTTATCAACCACTGATGTACTTGACCTATTCCGGTGGGGAAAGGGAACAAAGAGTGAATTTTCAATCCAAGACAAGGTGAAGATCCCAATGAGGTCTTTGGCCTAAGGAAACCAAGGGCAAGATTGTTCTTGAGGCTAGGGATTGTGGTATCTCACAATCCCACAATCGGAATAGCTTCAAAACTGGAAGGTGCCTAGGAGAAACCCAAGCGCAGAGGATGCCAAGAGGTTGAATTTTTCCAGTGGATGGTTTGCAAGACAAATGATGTCTTAGGTGACTTGGAGGGCTAGACCTAGAAAAGAGAAGGTGAGAGAAGGAATAATTTGAGGTGATCATCTTTATGGTGGACTAATGCTTAGTTCTTTGGGGAGATTTGGAGTCAAGAGTAATAATGACTATGGACATTCAATTTTCTTTGTCAAGGAAGCCTCAAAGACAACTTCGCATAGCATTAGGGCAACAACAAAAGCAACTTCAAGAACTTTACACTTCGTTTTGCAAAATAGATGGCGTATCAAGATCAATTTCAGTGAAGAAGCATCTCTAGGAACATTCTTTCATAATACATGGCCCATACATGAAGTATCACTATCTAGAAACCGAATTTCCACAACTTCGCATAAATGGATGCAGTAAATTAGCCCTAGTATAGTGAAATCCCAACAACAATGTATGTGACAAAATATAAAGAGAAAATAGCATTAAATTGTAATTACATCTATCAAGAGTATATCCAACCATCAAAACTTTGCCATTCAAGAAGCTCCAAGACGAGGAAATAATCCAAACATGAAAATTCATTCCATGCTCCAAAATTTCGTCCTCCAAGAAGGATAGCAAAGTTCTCTAAAGAGATACAAATCCAACCAAGTGATGATGATGAAATGAATTCACATCACTTGTATTTATACACTTCTAATGAGTTCGATTCAGCTAATTAGGCCTACATTAGCCCCTAAAATAAAATAATGTGCAAAATAACTAACTTTTGGTGACAAGCCCACGAAACTAGCTCATAAACAAAAGATTAAGCCTCCCAAGAGGTCGAATGATGAATAATACATGTCGTTGGGACTTCTAAGAAGCCTGATGAAGTCTATAGGTGCCATAATGATGAATAGGACTCCCAAAAGTGGTGGACAAGGTGATGGCCCCTTGTTCTCCAAATAATAAACCTGTAGTGCTCCCAATGGGTGTGGGAGCACACAAGTAACCTCACTAGTCTCCAAATAGATTGAAGATGCTTGTAGACCATCTGCAAGGGTTCAGATGATGGTATAAGTGATGCCACATCAACATACAAGTCTTGGATCATCTGCAAAGTGCATGGTACAATTGTGGGGCTAGTTGGGCATGGTGAACCACGTGCATATTCCTCGACCAATAGGTGAATCTCGAGCAATCTTTGAACATCTCTAGGGATCCATGGAATGTTGTCTACTACTGTGGAGGCCCATGGCTCTCTACACACACCTTACATGTGCCAATGTATCCCTTTGGATGGTTAGGACCCCGTATAGGGAGACCAAACCCAAAATGGAGACCATCTGTAATCCAATTTGTCCCCTAGCCTTCCAGTACCACAAATCATTTAGTAAATAGAGTTAAATAGCTTACAAACCATAGACAACAGGTGGGCACTTCATAATGGCATGCCATTCCATAGTGGGCTTTGGCATGTGCTAATGTCTCCAAGCTCCAAAACGGGTTAACCAAGTACCTTATTAGGTGGTTTCTACCTTTAAAGGAGACAGTATGTGTGAAAATTTCTGAATCTAAATTACAGAAACCCTACTGTTAAATTCTTGATTTACTTCTCCTACTTACATAAGTTATTAATCTGAAAAAGTTAGCATTAACATCGAAGTAAATACATTAACAACCTACACATGCAGATGTCATAGTTATTAAAACCGGAACCGGTCTAACCGGTAGCAGTCAGATCTCAATGAACCAATTTAAAAAAAAATACATTAAATAATTATTTTTTTAATAAAAAAACTATTTTTAAGATTTGCAACCATGATTCCAAGCCAATAGAGACAAAATATGCAAATTTTGCTTATTTATATACCATGTAAAGGTGAATATATCAAAATGGCACCGAGTGTAATACATATCATCGAAAATAACATAAGCAATGAGGCTCCAAATGGCCCATAAAGTCCAAAAGCAATGCTACAAGCTATGAGGCCATTGGCCTAATACAAGAACACATGAATGATGATCAATCATCAAATTCATCATCGCTACTAGACACAGGATCAACATTGGCTGCTCCATAGACATCATCTAGATCAGAGTCTG